>JAVTVY010052260.1:0-28187 GCA_036873755.1 Hanleya hanleyi | reverse complement strand
CAGCCACCTACTTTGCTCAGTTGTCTGTATTACTCAATGTTAAATGCCATAAGAATTGCCTGCTACTTTAGTGAATTGCCACCCACTTTAAAAGTTAATGAAACACTTACATAAGTATGATAAAGAGTCATGGTTCAAGAATGTTTTTCTGTAAGTGAGAAGTAGCTCTTACTGCTCCTGTAACTTTGTCACCGTCCTGGTAACGGTAGGTCTTGGCCGTGTATAGGACAACTTCAGAAAAGGCAGTTCGAGTTATGTCAAGGAGTTGTTTATAACTTTCACGTTGTAGCGTATATTAAAAAACCACTATGCGACGAGCAGGCATTTCAATCCCAGCAGGAGATCCGTCGTATCCAAAAGCTTCTGCTTCTCCACATAGACAGAGATGGTATCCGCGGTCTCCATATTGGAACCCTGGTGGACAATAATTGGTGTCCTGGAGTTACCTGAAAGTAACATAAAAGATATATAAGCATATTGGATTGGTAGTATTGTTCAATCATAATCTTTTACCATCATGACCATTGAGTCTTCTGAATTATACGTTGAATGTCCAAAAACCTTTTATTCTGCCTGCGGATGTAGTAATAAATCATATCGTGTGTACAGGTATGTGTCAGTTTGTACGCTAGACAGGTTTAAGAAATATCAAACCAGGCCAAATTCCAATTCGAACCAGCATCGCTCATTACTAAGTTATATATATTCATACAAGTAATATAGGAGAAAAGAGAAGAAATGCAGTTTCCGCCTTCAATGCCCTAAAGTTCTTACTTGTATACTCATCGACGTTGTATGTTAGATCTATGTGATTAGCATCAGGAACTATATCGATTACACTCGTGAAGAATTATTCACTTACTTCTTTTTGGATCAGCATGGTTAGGTCTTCCTTGAAATGGCCCACAATGACTGGCACCACGGCAATGGCCAGTTGATCTGTATGAGAAAAAGAATCCATATTAAATTAAATGATGAAAAATACATCTTGACAGTTCCATCCAGCCTCCCCGCCCCCATCATTTCTTTTGCATTCAATGGTTGAAAGAAGGCAGTTTCAGCTAATTATCTTCCTTTGATTTAAATTACAATAAACAACCCATTCAGGGATAAAATGTGTAAGAAAGTGGTATTTTTATTTGGCAAACAATTGTTTGTCCAGTATTCCAACATCTACGAACTGGTTGGTCGATTCATAATATATATACCTTCCAAATAATTCATGTCAAACTTAATCTGCATTATGTCCTGCCCATCCAAGTGAAAATCATTACTGCATTTTTGCAGGTTTGCAAAATACTCACACTTTTTATCATCTTCTTCCAATGACGGATTTTCCTTCAGCGTCCTTAAATCCTCCTGTTGTTGTTTTGAAGCCAATACGTTGAACACTGCTGACGTGTATTTCTTCATGCTTCCAATTAAGGAACTCTTTATCAATGTCCTTCCCCACAAGTGTGTCAAAGTCTCTTAATAACTGGAAACAGAAGAAAACAAATCCAATTAGTATTATGTTGTTAGAAACCCATTCAGTTTTAGAAGGCTCTTTATGAATTTGTGTATCATCTTCCAATATCTGACCAAAAAGTTTTTTTAACCACGAATAGCTTTAATAATTAGATAATCATTATATTTCTTATCGTCTTATACATTAAAGTTCCATTTTTATTAACTGGAAATATACACAGAAACCAATAGTAAATTTATGTTTTGAAATGTCAATCTCACAATGTAAATGATACTTATCGCCTTATACATTAAAGTTCCATTTTTATTAACTGGAAATATACACAGAAACAAAGAGTAAATTTATGTTTTGAAATGTCAATCTCACAATGTAAATGATACTTATCACTTTATGCATTAAAGTTCCATTTTTATTAACTGGAAATATACACAGAAACAAAGAGTAAATGTATGTTTTGCCTGCTGTAAACGGTGGACTGAATTAGGCTAATCGGATTATAAAGACGCACGGTCGATCGTCTAGCCTCGCCAGGGTCCGGTTATTTCGGCGGTGTTAATAAATATATACGACTACTCCCCGTAGTTAGACCCAGACGGAGACTGTTCGCGACTGAACAATTAAATAAAAAACGGACAAGTGAAGTAATTTTCACATTCTTTTTGCGATGGTTCTAGACCTTTTCCCAAAATATTGGAGGACACAATAATACATACATAATACATCGATAATATTTCTAAAAGATTGAACTATATTTCACGTCAGTAACTTCATTAAATCATTCGTCTGATATGAGCTGCCTGTCCAGTGCCGACTGTATTACTGTATTGTATTTTCCCCAAGTGTCCGAAAAATCAATATTTAATCACTACCAAAACACAAGCCTTGTCCTTAACAGTAAAGGAGTTGTCTCCTCGGGGTTCTTCAGGGGATATCAAAGCTCATGATCCGAGAGGCGGACCTACCGAACTCGCAGAGGCATTCTCAAAAAATATCCAAGCTTACGTTCCGCTATTATCTCACCTGGCCCCGACAAATCGGCCCCTCAGGTCAGATATCAAACTGTGTATGACATGAGCCCTATAATCCCTCGCATTATGTATAGGACACTGTAGGAGTCCCACCAGGGACGTCCCAGGGAGTACCGATATGGCCAGGTCGGTATATATAGCGGTAAGGTTTTGAAGCCTGCATGTTGTTCTAAACATCATATAATTCTGCTTTCATATTAATAAAATTATATGTATAAGGGTAAATAGTACCTCAAAATATCCCAAGCATATCGTTCCATGGTGATCCAAGTGTTCCACTGGGCGCTATTAACTATTCCTATTACACTGTGTACCAAAATTCACTATAAGTATACTGCATTAAACTGAGCAAAGCTATCATTGAATAAATTTATGCCGCCATATTGGATTCGCATTCAGGCAAATGAACTCCAACTTTTTATGTGAGCTGAGCATTTTGGAGCACATTTCCAACAGTGACGTGTTCGAGGTAGTTGCACTCCTATCTAACGAAGATAATATTAACAAATATGTGCGAATATAGTGGGTTAAATCGTCACGATTTCGCAAAGTTTGAAACAAGACTTACCCGAAGAAAATCAAACCGCCCTCCATTTTCTCCCACGTGATCCTTGTACGCATGCGCATTGACTAGTATCATTTATAACCTGGTTCCCGAACACAATGGTATAGGTAACAAGCACTTACATAATCGGGGCACCAGGCTAACAAGGTCTGACTCGTTTCTATCTCATTTTGGGGCCTTCTATTGATGACATTCAAATAGAATTTCTATATTTTTAAGCGTCTATATTATTAAGGGTCAAACAATCTGTCTGAGCAGATTATATTAATCAAATTTGGCAAAAGTGTATGTTATCATAGCACCGTATTTTTCGCATGTATGTTAATTCGACAAAGTTTCGAGCTTGTTCTGTTCTGTTGACAGAAGGTGAATGAAACACCGTGAGCAAAAGAAAATACTCAATCGAGTCACAAGTTTAGCTCAGTTGAAACTATGTTTCGATAACTGATTCCGACAGTATAAAAAATATATTCTCCGGTATAAATTATCTGTAAGATGTAACATTTTCTTCACCCTCTTAATACCTGTTTACATGTATCTCCCTTCTCCGACCTGGGTTCACAGGGGCAATTATATTGTACAAATATTAAAAAATATGACATATTTACCTGGAGGGTTACGTCGTTAATGCCAATTAGATCAGCTAAGGTAGCATTCTGTGAAATGTGATCTTTAAGGTCCGACAGGCTGGGAGTTGCAAAAGGTCAAGCGATTTTCTTTCGGTTCTCACCGATCAACAGCAGGCAAGTCGCCATCTCGCAAAAAGTCCACTTCGATGCATAGAACGAGCGACGTGAAAAACGGCTGTGTGCAATTTATCGTAATGGAAGTTTGTTTTGAAGTAATATCGCGTCGGCTTATATTGGAAATGGTGGACAGCATGAGAAGCGAAGCCATGCTTATTTACAAATTCATGAACAATAGAAGCGATGCATATATTGTTAGGCATTGGCAGAATAAACTCAATAACTAATTGAGCAATAGAATCATCACCGATATGTATAGTTTAACCAAACCTTTGCGTTAGCGTCAAAGAGATATGAGATAATGGCAGGCCGCGGATTATGATTATGGTGTGTTAAAAGGAGTCGTTTCCGGACAGGATGGTAACCATTACTTTATCAAGTAATAATTTGTGACGATAATCGCACAATTGTTAATGAGTAACATGCACAACAAGCTGTCATGATTATCACTTCGAACCGTTTAGTCCATTTCA
The DNA here is from genome assembly GCA_036873755.1 of Hanleya hanleyi. Classification (NCBI taxonomy): domain Eukaryota; kingdom Metazoa; phylum Mollusca; class Polyplacophora; order Lepidopleurida; family Hanleyidae; genus Hanleya; species Hanleya hanleyi. Next base: position 23,907 of record JAVTVY010052260.1, on the reverse strand, counting down.
CACCTTCCTGTCTCAGTGGGTCAATCATAGCCTATAATTTGTACAGCTTCCGTTGTATTCACTGCTTATTGTGCAAATCCCCCATTGAAATGAAGTTGAAAATCACTTTATCTGATAGCTAAGCAGTTATCAGAACTGTAGATATCGATCTGATAACTTCTTACATTGGTCGACAAACAACGTGTTTTTTATATACTTGATATTCAAATTCCCAGAACGCCACCCCTCCCCTCTCCGCGCCCTGTAGTCTTGGGCTCAACCTTGAGTGAGAACACTAGATCGCCTGTTCAATTTTCACTCCCTCGTAAAATCGACTGGGGGATTGAATCTTATGGTCTGCAGCTCGTTTTTTTATAATATTTCCGTTGGATTTTTTGCTCAAATGTTAGGGACACTGGTCAAATTGTTAGATCCATTGATTTAATTTTGTGTAGAAAGTTGGGGTGCTTGAAAATTTTGATGGTTTATCGTAAGCATGACAAGGAAATACATTTCCTCAACATAGAAATTAAGTTCCAAATGTGTATGGAAAATTAAATATTTACACCTTTTTAACACCTTTTAATAAATTGACACCTTTACGGGTGTAAAATCGGGGTTAGAATCAATCTTCATACATTTGCACCTTTCCTACACCTTATTTACACCCCCTAAAGGTGTAAACATGAACCCAGAAGGTGTAAACGTTTGATTTACACCTTTTTTGCACCTTTTCTACACCTTCTGAGCTTAGAGTGCATGGAGAATAGAGCTCACAGTTATAACTGGACCTGTCCGTTTAAAATATCACCCAATGAACAGACTGCGTTTTGGGGCAATACGCCACCTTCGTGGATATTGGTATATTTAAACAAAGGCCCAGTTTAGGTGGAGAAAAAGACAAACTCTTTTTAAGTCCGAGAGGAAACCACATGGAACGTCTCTTATAAGTCAAAACTATTTTGATAACTTGTTTAGACTTGGTATACATGATACTAAACTGAATCACATGATGATGACGGAACACTAAGTGATGTTGAATTTGAGCATGGAGGTATTAAAACGGATTTTTATACCTCCATGGTTTGAGAAAATGTTTCAGCTTAAACATGTTTAGATTTTGAACATGCATGTTTCGAACTTTTACACGTTAAGTTATAAACAGATGTTCAAATTCTAAATACCAAGAAGTACCCTAAACACGTTTAAGCTGAATAATATGCTCGAACTGCACCTAATTTTCACGAATTCCACGTAAAAGCGTTCGTCACCAAGAAAAACGCACTTTTTCGCAAAAAAATCACTCCACTTTTTTTTGTAGGCCATATACTGGCATGCTGAATTTTCTCTTCGCATGGTCATGAAAGTTCATCCACTTATCCATCTAGATATTGGAAAAAGATATATGGAATAATATATATTTGCAATCTATTTTACGTGAATGTATTCAATGGGCGTGAATCGGGTTTAGAGCAGTTAATTAAGAACTTCAAATGCAACGTCAAATTGATCTACCATTGTCAAACCGTAGTGATAATGTATGATATATGGAGACAAATTCGCCTGAGAAATACAGGAATATTAAAATTAATATTGAAGAAGATTTGGTCAATATGTTCATCTAAGGGAAAATAGTGGTCCAGTACTATATTGTTTGGCACTTGTAGATCTATTTGACGTCGCATATAGTTTCCCTTGTAATCAAAATCTTCCTCTGGCATACAGGTATTCTTATACTTCTTAACAAGAAAATAGAAATCGTTGACAAGTATAAACACCTCGGCATTGTCTTTAGCAAAACAGGATCATTCACAAATGCATTAACTATAATATAGTTGAACAGGCAGGCAAAGCCTTACACTTGTTATATACCCGTATTAGAAACCTAGGTCTCCCTATTGATTACCAGTTATTACTTTTTGACCAAACTGTTGCACCTCTTCTATTTTATGGTTGCGAACTTTGGGGGTTTAGTAACCTAAATATTCTTGAAACTGTTCATACAAATTTTTTAAAATACTTACTGTATGTCCGAAAGTCTACCTCGCATTATATGTTATATGGAGATCTGGGTAGATACCCACTGATTTTAACAGTAAGGAAAAGAATGCTGACATTTTGGGCTAACTTAATCCAAGGAAAAACCTCAAAAATGTCATTTCTAATGTATAGACTACTACATAACTCCTATGTGTCAGGAAATTTCAAAAGCAAGTGGATGCACTTTATTAAAACATCTTTAGATGAATTGGGATGTAGTGACATCTGGTTGAATCAGAGCGTGGGGAACATTCGATGGTTCACTCGCCATATACAGCAACTACAGAGTGATCAGTATCAACAGGTTTGGTCAACTACAGTACATGCATCATCCAAGGGTATAAATTATTTAACATTTAAATCTGACATTTGTTCAGAAAAGTATTTACTAGTATTACCTCCAAGGCTTTATACTCCAGTTGCAAAATTTAGACTGTGTAATCACAGGTTACCTATCGAGGTTGGTAGATGGGAAAACATACAGAAAACTGAAAGATTATGTAAATTATGTAACTTGAACCAAATCGACGATGAATATAATTATATGTTTCATTGTTCACATTTCGATATATCTATATATTATATTATATTCCTAAATATTACTTAACCGGTAACTCAGACAAAAAATATCGAGAATTATTCAACACAGACAACTTCAAATTACTTAAAAGACTGAGTGTTTTTAACTGCGGTCCTGAAAGAATTCCCCGCTAAATAGTTTGTGTATATATATTATATCCTAATTTCCCGTTAATTCAGACACAAAAAATGGGAATTATTTAACTCTGGTAACTTCAAATTCCCCAACAAATAAGTTACTTATATATGTATATATGTGATTTTGTTATTAGGCTGTGCGTGTTTATGTAAATCTTGAAGAATCGGTGTCCTATCGGCGTTCCCTAGCTTTTTATGCCGTTTATTATATATTTTTCATATGGGTTGGGACCGTTGATGGGATTATTTATAACCGTTACTCGTGATGTATATTTTATATATTATTCAAATAATTGTCATACAACTTCATAAAAGTATATATTGAAAAACAAATTATTGCACTGTAATGCGATGCATCGCACCAAATTGTACATATATTCCAGATCTACGTATTTGGACCATGTATATTTGTTATTGTTTGATAAAATTAGGCCACCTCTGTTTTCTAAACTGTACATATTGTATCCTCTTAGTCACAACGTGACCAGGGTGACGCTCGTAAATGAATTGCAAAACAATACGAAAGCCTGGCAATACTCACATAAGTTCCTTTCACAGTTTTATTCTTTTGTCTTTCATGTGTCTACCCCAACAATAGACCATTGACTTACTCACGCTTGGGCCTAGTATGTATATTGCACAAGGACGAAGTTTGCCGGTGTATGGGACATGCATGTTGTTTCTGACTGTTAAATCGTAAAACTTTTCAAGAGACGATCAAAGATGGAACTGTTAAGCGAGAATTTATTTGCAACAGAAATGTCGAGATAGTTCAGGTTAGTGATATATTTTTATGAAATTATCTTTGAAATGTAATAGAGAATTACCAACTTGGGATCGAAAAACAGAGAGAAATTTGTCATTCTTTTCACAAAGCGCCCCGCCCAATAATGGGAACTTTTCAGGCAATTGACTGCCACTGTGCATCGGTGTGCTTGGGTTACCGCGTGATGGGGGAAAATTGTCTAACAAAACTGCTCAAATTTAAAATAGTAAAAACAGAGTATTATTGGTATGTACGAAGTTGTCGCTGAATTGGGGGTTTTCAATATATTTTTCTTCAAAAGAGAAATATTGTGGACCGATACCCAGACATTGGCAAACCTTTCCAAATAAAGTCTGGGATTGGGAAACGTGACCTGTGTATAGCTGTTACGCATTGCAAGCGTATTATCGTAGGCGTACAATATTTGAGTTGATCAAATAAATAATTGAGAAAATGATAATAAATGAATATTTCAGAAAGTCTTACATCCCCTATACTACAACAATTTTCTATGTATTGGAATATGTTGGTTGATTTTCTTTTAACCCTCTTTCATCCGTTTATGGGTATAAAATATATGCAGAAAATCGTCAATGTCCAAAACGTCATAAATTTGACAAGTAATATACTTCTTCTAAATAAGGTATGTGTACACATTGTCAGAATGATACAGTGAGAACTGGTGGACTAATTAATTTCCTTGATACCTTGATACCCCAGAATTGAGGTCGAAGTGGACTTCACTAAACTGACAGTTATCTGCAGTGCCATGGTGGGTGTATAAAAATATAAAATCCAGGTGTACATGTACACAACTCTAGGTCCTGGGGTGATGAAAGAACCCATATGAACTCTAACTAATCTGATAATGGTAGGTAGGTTTTTTTAGTTGCTTAAGCAAATACATGCTTCTCGTAACAACTTCAGTGGGTAAGGTAACAATGCATAGGACATTCTAACAAATATTTACATGCTGGTGCTGACTTTCGATTCAGCAGCTTCATAGATCATAACGAACATCATAAAATAATATTCAAACTAGATATAGTTATACATAGTTATAAATAGTGATCAGAATGAAAGTGCGAGAATGGTTTATCTGTTTTGTTGGCGACTAGAAAATGCATCGTGTATATAATAGGCTACTTTTCTGATGATCTTTGCAGAAGAACTAGATAGTAGTTTCACTAATTTATAGACACTAGGTTTTGACCAGTAATATCGGGGAATATACTGTCTTCGCAATTCAATGTAACGTGGACACATTAAAACGAAATGGTATACTCATCCTCAATAACATTTTGACCACAATATTCACACACTCTATCTATCCTGTCTAACCTATTACTGCCATGTCGGCCAGTTTCCACCCTTAATACATGCGATGAAGTACGTAATCTAGCCCTATGCTTACAATTATAAACATCGTCTATAGGTTTCAAAGGAAATTGCGGCTTTAAGGTGTTTGTACAGAAACAGTTTTGATGATTCTAAACCGGTAATCCACTTCTGCAAATAACAATCTTTTACTCTTTGACGAAATATCTTCAAAAACACTTTCGAATTTACACTCTCCGGAAAAAGCCACACCTCGCCAAAGCCATATTCCGTTAACATGCATGGTCTTCAACAATGAACTCCAATTTGAGATTCCCTTATTTGTCAAACCTAAAAGAATACTGCAGACATTTCTGATTAGAATATTTTTGCCCTCTAGTATCCTTAACCAATATTTCATAATACTGACCAAACGAAACTCTGTGAGAGGTCTTCTGCCTAACTCCCCATACACCGCCATATTCGCAGTAGATTTATTCACATTTAATATTTGTTTACAAAATTTGGTGTGCACACGTTCTATTAATTGCCCTGTATGAAACCCCAACAACTTCCGCTGCAAACCTTAATATAGATCCCACAAAAGTATCAAATAATTGATATGATATACGTGGTTTTAGTGAAGATCTACGGATATTTGACATCAAAATGTTTAGGGTTAGGGTTGGTCAGCAAGCTTTTCTTGTACTCTTGAAAATTTACAATTGCTTGTAAAATCTAAACCTAAATAGGTAAAAGATTCCACATTTTGCGAAGTATTATTATTGTAATACCATTTTTCGGACTGTTGAACTGTACCCCCTCTTTTAAATACCATTGTTTCTGTTTTCTCGATATTGACAGTTAATCCCCACTTATTACAATAACTATACAGTGCATTTAAATTTTGTTGCAACCCCTCTACAGTTTCAGAAAATATAACAATATCATCTGCAAATAGAATTAAATACATAGTTATATCATTCAATGACAAATTTGCGTCTGAATTACACATCATATACATTTCTAAATCTTCCATAAACAGAGAAAACAAAATGGGAGATAAGACCTCTCCTTGTCTTAAACCCTGCTTATATTCAAAAGCGTCGGTTTTAACACCCATATGCGATATACAGGACTTGACATTTAAATAAATCGATTTCAACATGTTTAGCATTTTTCCAGTAATTCCATACTTCATCAGCTTATACCATAATGCATTTCTGTCTATACAATCGAATGCTTTTTGCATATCGACGAATGAGCAATAAATACGCTTTCCAGTTGCTAAGTAAGATGACAATATACTATGTAGTACAAAAATTGCGTCGGTGGTGCCGACTCCTTGCCTGAAGCCAAACTGAGCATCAGATATTTTTCCCCAATTACTTGACCATTTAATTAATCTAGCATTTAATACACTTGTTAATAATTTTGAAAAATAACTTGTTAACGTGATGCCCCTATAATTGCTAGGGTCGCCATATTCACCTTTTTTATACAAAGGCAATATAATTCCCTCTGTCCACATTTCCGGAAAACAATTACATTGTCAAAAATTGCATTGAATCATTTGGTAATTATTGGTGCAAGTGTATCCACATTAAATTTGAAAAATTCATTCAAAATAAAATCAGCCCCATGGGCCTTGTCAGTTTTTGATGTTTTGATGGCCTCAATTACTTCACTAATTAATATTTCCCTATCCAATTCTTCATAAATTGTCGCGGTATACCATCTAATGATAGTGCTTCACTACCTGAATTTGCACTCAAATTAATTTGCATCGTTTTAAAATATTCCAAAAATTCCTCAGGTTTTATACTTTGACTAGCTCGATTTCTTGATTTATTATTAAAATATTTCCAAAATTCTTGTGGTTTCTTATTTTTTAACTTTTCCAATTCTTTACTCTTGTTTTTCACATATAAGCTTTTAGCTCTTTTACATGCTCGCTTATACACATGTTTACACTGATACAATATCAAACGGTCAGCATCACAATGTGACTTATTATACACACAGTGCCTGTAAATATATTTTTTTTCTATCATAACACTGTGTTGAACCATTCATTTTTTTCTACCATGATCTACAAAACGAACATGCGATTGAAAAATTCTACTTGTTTTTGCAAAAAAGGGTGTTGCTATTTCACACAGTTTCAGTAAAGTCAGACGAAGTCTTTAAACTGATCGACAAACTCAGTGTTCCATCTCATAAACTCTCAATTAATAGTTTTTCGCTCTGTACTAGAACTGATCCGTTCTTATGCTAATAAAGTTACAGATAATGGAGCATGCGAATGATAACCTTTATAACCCTCTAAATCAATTTTACTCTGCTTTGAACTCCACGTTTCCGTGAAAATAATAACATCATAAACCTTAATGTACTCACACTTTCTTTTTTCTTTTTTGCATCTGTCAGCCCCTCAATATTCCAGCTTAGAATTTTCAGTCCATTCTCACACACATATTCCTATCCATGTTGGTCGTGTTGATCGCGACGATCACCCTGCTCACGCTGTTTTCACGCCGATCACAGTACTGGACCCGATACTGTTCTTGACTATCGCGATTATTTCTTTGGATAAATAACATACCCACATCAAAATATTTAGCCTCAGTTGATATAAAGACGCTTTTTCCTGTTTTTTTTGTCTAAAAATGCTGTAAAGAAGGAAATAGAGTAGTTAACTACAGGTGAAATGACTACTTATAAATATGTAATTCCTTGTTTAGTACCCATAGCTTGCATGTATTCGTTCTTTTTAACAACTGTCACTTTTTAGAATTTAGTTTCTCTTCATTACGGCTCCTGTCTTTGTTTCCTGTTAATATTTCATTGTTTAATATGTTCTTGTATAAACGTTTCTGTTTTTTGTTGGGAGTTATCTCCCCTTGACCAATGTACATCATACAAAGGTTGCAATAAATCGTATCGTATCGTATCGTATCACTGTAGTGAACACGATACTGATCTTGATTATTCCGACGATCAGTGTATTGGCCACGGTACACGTCGTGATCCTCTGGTATGTGGTAAATCTTCCTCCCGTCAACATATAGGTTACTCCCTCTCCATGAAGCTCGCCTGTTTTCCTTTTTTGCACTAATGAATTGTGGCATTTTCTTTTTTCTTTCCATATAAACGCCACGCGGTAACTGTTCTCCAACACCAAGGTTATTTCGTTTCAACTCACCTCTCAGTAAAATTCCCTTAGGACGAACATTTTCCCCATCCTCATAAAAGGTGAACTTTGCGCAGATAGGTCGTGGTCGCTTACTCTTTTTACTCTTTTGAGCCGATGAACTCTGTCGAATCTCACATTATCTTTCGCCCCGGGTAGTTCTAATTATTCTTCCATAAATGACTGGACAATATCTACACAGTTTTCCTTAGGTGATTCGGGAAGCCCATAAAATAAAAGATTTTGCCGCATGGATCGGACGGCTTGATCGTCTAGGTCCTCTTTCATTCTCTCGGCGTCAGCTTGTAGCTTGTCAACTATTTCACCCCAATTGCGTACATCCTGTGCCGTGTTATGTATACGATATCGTCAAATTTCCCCGTCATAAACTGAACGGATTCCTCCAACTGTTTTTGTTTTACCTGTAGGGTTTGTACCGTTAATTCCAAACTGTTTACTTTGATGGATATTTGCTGAACGGTATTTTCAATCGAATCCAACTTTGTGGATTGTTGCAGCAATAGTTCTAATTTCCGATTCATGTCCGTCAGATATGAAGCTTGGGAATACGAGGGCGGAGTAAATAATGGGGGTTGCATTGGCTGCTGTGCAAAATGCTGTCCATGATTAACCGAGAAGATTTGTGTAGTCATTTCCCTCTCTCCATTACTAGTCATATTTACAAACTGACCACTGTTTGGTGACCGAGGGAATAACGTACCTCTAACTTCACTCAAAGTTGTTGAAACTGTGGGCGGACCCGCTGTGTTCCATCTGCTTACCGACTGAACTGGTTTCACCTGCTCGCTCTTGAGGGACTCCCTGCTGTGTACGGCCTGACGCTGATGATCACAATCGCAGGGGTTGGTACTAATCCTGCGGTCGACGGTGCTTTCAATAAATCTGAAACTGTGTTCATAGATCCATCCATCCATATACATGTATGTTCACCCTTATATTTCATGCACACAGATCTGTTTCTATGAACCTACAATGTGTCAACCAACCATTAAACATTTATATGGCCATCAAACTAGACTTACCTTAATTTTGTCCACAAATGAACAGCAGTGCCATATAGCAAATTTAAATTAATACAGATTTGATCTGATAGTTTCTCTCCGGATTTTGTTGACAAGTGAGCTATCTCTGTATGACTACCATCATTCAATTGAGCCAATCACGCAAATCCCTGATTGACGTGTCTTTTCATTTATTCTTTTCAAATTAATTGATAATGTTGTGTACGGTACATGTAATTTCATATTAGCCAAATTCATGTTTGCAAACTCACAGGATGCAACAAGTACATCTACAAAATCGAACAAGCTTATTATGACAATTATTCAATTGATTTAATGACCCAACTTCTGATTCTTAAACGGTCCTTGATCAACTTTGTAACTCTGAGAAAGGTACGTGTAATTTTATATTTTTAACAGTCGAACCTGTGTGATCTCTATACTCACATATTACAATGATTACATGCATTGCTGGAACGCTTTTAATGTAAAGAACAAAACAAACTGTTGACAAATGAACATGAGTGTCATAGTAATTTTAAATTGCTGCAGATTTGATCAGATATTTTATTTGTGAATAGTGTAGAGAAGTGAGCTATCTGTGTATGACTACGGGTACTCAATCGATTTTATCACAAATTCTTTTTGCTAAATTAATTAATATCGCTGAGTAAGGTACAGTGACGTCGCCATGCAGTTCCGACCCACCAAAGTAAAATTTGCATCTGTTTCAGAAGGAAATGGTTTGATTGGCATAATTATTATCTTGATCGCCGTACAATTGTCCATATCCTTTATTAACAAACTAACTCAGCTGGGGATGAAATGAACTGCAGGGAAAATAAAATTACATTTCTGAATGAGAGGTGTCAGTTCCGATCCACTGTCGCCAGTTCCGATCCATCCTTGTTTTGACATTGACCTTTGACCCAGATGTAAACAAATGTAATCGTCAACATGATAACTTTTCTGCCAAAATAGGGTCATAGCTGGATATTTTGTTTTGAATGTCTTCATCTCATAAGTGAACATTTGACGTTAAAGAATGCGGGTTGGGGTTGATAGTGATATGGTCGAGCTGATCATATTAGCAATATATATTGGACACTGAAATAATTCCGATGGCTAATAAGCGTATACTCACTCGAAAATGATGATAAAACAATGGTACTTTTACTTATTTTACCTCTGAAGAGCAGATTAAAGAGAAGAAATGCTAATCAGCACTCGAGTTACGATTTTACGTAGTGAGCGTTGCGTTCGCAAGACATTTTCAGGCCACCGTACGACCCAGCTTGGCCATCCATGGATGATGGTGGTTCGGAACTGGGTCCGTCAGTTGATGTGAACAATCGGACAGGCAGTCTTAAGGGAGACACTCCAGTGAATAAATTTATGACAGATACATAGTACCATATGATAATTATATGTGAGAAACAAAACATCAAATCTTTGATCAGAAGCCCTGGCAGACGACACGGTTTTTGACCAACGGCGAGTCATGATGTTTGTACTCAGACCGATGTAGTCGTGTGTATGGAGTGGGTGTGTAAAGCTGTCTCCTAACAAAATCAGTGAATGCATAATATAATTTAACCATGATTGAGAGGTTGATCAACTTGCTTGAATACCCCGAATGTTTTATGATTTCGCGGGATCATGGTTATGACAAGAAGCAATATTTTGGGAAGTGGGTCGGAACTGACACGGCGACGTCACTGTATATGTAATTTCATAATATTAGCTAAGCTTATGCAAGATACAATACGTACACAATTGAATACGATCGACAATTATTCAATCGATTTAATTATTCTGATTCCTAAATGGCCCTTAATCATTTCGTAACTCTGAGTAAGGTACATGTACATGTAATTTTGTATTTTTGACAGTCAAGCTTGTATGATCTCTGTACTCGCATGTTACAATGAGATATGCATTGCTGGAATTGATAGTTAAATAAGTATAAAATACTGGAACAATATTGTATGACTACTACTTGTAATTTTCTGTGATTTGCACCTTGTGATGTAGTGCTGATACAACTTGTGTATGTAGAGCATATGTAGTGGTTATTCATACATGCATATAATGGTATACTTTTAACAGTATACTGTAGTACGAGCGGTACTAACCATTATGAATATGCAATTGAAACATTGAATGTGTAATGATTGACCATCAAGATGTGATAACGGTCTCGTTCATAGGTTATTAATTAGACGGTCTATACATGCAAGCATATCCTCAAATTCAGTCGACGACTATTGGTGTATGGAACCTGAATGGAATCATTCAAAAATTACACGGGGGTGTTCGCCAAAACAAGCTTGATGACGAGAACACTTCTACCCTACTCCGTTCTTTCGATATTTTGGGACTAACAGAAACCCATACATCCAGTGACTCCGAAATCTCTCTTCCAGGCTTTACGCATTCTCATCAGAGTGTATATCTCCTATTGTCGTATTTACCGACGGTTTGGAGGTTACAAACTCTGACGTTGGGAGAATGGGCTTTACGCTAAAGCATGCAAAACATAAACCTAAACACCGCAAGACTAGAAAGGCCTCCGGCGGTGTAGCGCTCGGTAAGAGAAGAAATTGCCCAGGGCGTAATTCTAAAAATATATGTAATTCTGCTGTCTGGGTCAAATTATGTCAAAAACAATTTGACATCCAAAATGATACATTTATTTGCATCTGTTATATACCACCTGAGAACTCTTCTTTTGGTAGAGAACACAGTGTCAAAATTTTGGATGGTCTTGAGGAGGATATGATATATTTTGCTAGCAGGGGAGACATAATGTTATTGGGTGATTTTGATGCACGTACGGGTACTTTACAAGATTTTATAGTGGATGATGATGTAGAGCACATATCCGTGACAGATTAATTCATACAGGTGTGACACTTTGCTTAACACAAACTCAAAGGATCCCATAATTAGGAGTATGGGTCGTAAACTTATTGAAATTTGTCAGTCTCATCAATGTAGGATTTTGAATGGACGGACACTAGGAGACCTTTATGGGGAGTTTTCTTGTATTAAGGAAATAGGCAATAGCCTGGTTGATTATATTTTAGTTAATAATGACCTCAGGAAGTCCGTCTTGGAGATGACACGAAAATGAGGACTGGCTTATGGAGAACAAAACTGTCTAACAATTTCCCAGAACGCACATACACTGGGAGACACTCGCTACCTCCCAAATTTGTATGGGACAAGGAAGCTGTAGCGAATTTCTTGAATAGCATAGAGGCTGCTGTCTAAGAAACCGACTTAGAATCCAGCATATCTTCATTGTGTGCAGTATGTAAAAAATTACTACAAAAATAAGGAACTTTGGAGCCTTAGCAACGCTTATAATCGCAACAGTGATGATCCCAACTTGAAGACAAAATTTTCCAGAAAACATAAGGAGTACAGAATTAAAACTATGCGGTGCAGGACACAGTATCGACAGACACTTGACAAAATATTGATATTAGTACATGTACATGGTTTGATCATTACAAGTCACTGCATAGCTCTACGCCTGCAAATATGCAGTCGGGCAGCGATGAAATGAGGGAGGAATTGACAGATTTGGAAAACAGTAGTATATGTCCACCTTTGGACGATAACCTGAACTTGCCCATAGTAGCAAAGGAAATTTCAGATGCTGTGAAACTCTTGAAGAATGGAAAATCCAGTGGATATGATTCAATTTGTAACGAAATGGTAAAAGCCGCATACCCATTAATTAAGAACATCCTAATAGTATTCTTTAACAGAATCCTGCTCTCTGATCATTTCCCTCGGGAATGGTCAACTGGTCTGATTGTTTCAATACTCGAAAGTGGTAATTCATCAGATACCAATAATTTCCGGGGTATAACACCCAACAGCTGCCTAGAGAAGCTGTTCTGTTCTATTCTCAACACGAGAATTATCAATTTACAGAGGAAAATGATCTGATATCAAAGTCTCAAATAGGATTTAAGAAAGGCTATAGGACAACGGATCATATCTTTGTTTTGAAAAGTTTAATAGATAAGTATACAGGTAGGAAAAACAAATTATCTGCTAGCTTTGTCGATTTTTCCCAAGCTTTTGATTCGGTTTGGCAAGACGCCTTATTTCTTAAAGTGCAGAAAGCCGGTATAACTGGTAACATTTATAGCATTATTAAGTCCATGTATACATTCAGTAATGCTGGAGTTAAGTCCTTAACCTGTCTAAGTGATAGTTTTCCTATTACACGAGGTGTCCATCAGGGCAACGTGTTAAGCCCAATACTGTTCAATATATATATTAATGATTTATTGACTGAATTGGACACTGACAAGTCCCCAGTCCTGTGAGATGAGCCTGTACATAGTTTGGCCTATGCCGATGATATTGTCTTGTTGTCACTGGATAAAGAAGATCTACAAAGAAAACTTAACAAATTAGGTTTGTTTATTAACAAATGGGACCTATCTGTTAACTTAGGCAAGTGGTAGCTTTTGGGATTAATAAGCCAATTAACCATTATTTCAGTATAAATGGTGAACAGGTCAAATTTGTTAACAGATACAAATACCTTGTGGTTATACTACATAGTAATGGCCACTTTAACCAAGCCATTATATTATCTTGTACAACTAGAAAAGATGTTTTTGCTCTGAGAAATGCTGTTAAGCCAAATGAAATTAATATGGGTCTATCATGTAAACTGTTTAATTGTATAATACAACCCATTTTACTGTATGGTTCAGAGAGTGTGGGCAGGTTACATAGATAAAGATAAAGAAATTACAGATATTTTGCTTAAGGTTAATGAAGTGGAAGCTGTCCACTTGAAATAATGTAAACAGATACTTGGAGTACACTCCAGATCTGTCAACATGGCGGTACTTGGTGAACTAGGAAGAACTCCTCTGAAGGTTGCTGCGATTGTTAATAGTACCTTATCAGCTTCTTTCTACATCTTGTATCATCCAGTCCCAGTTCCTTGATCCATAATTACAAGCGTCTAGTCCGTCATTCATAATCCAGCCGTCGTCCATTAGAGAATATCCGCGTCCATAATCCAAAGACCTATTCCATTTTCCATATAACAGTATTAGCACCAAATTCAAAAAGACAATCATAGTATACATAAACATAGGCTTGTTTCCTGCAAGAGAGAAGCGGTCAACAGTTTTCAATGATGCCGTCAAGACATCATGATGTTCCAAAAATATCAAATCCGTATCGCTGATCAGTATTCTTAATCCATAATATTCGTTATAGAGTCGTCATCTAAAAAAATGATGTATCTCAGTCACGCTTTGATTGTGACTGTTCATATGAGTACCATGAGGATCTTGAAGTACATGGGTTCATACGGCCCCTAGCCCCGGGTTAAGCGGAATTAGACACAAGTTACGAAACGTAGCGCCATAGATCTTGCACGCTACGTTCGTATTTTGCTATCAGCATGCGATATGTATCGCCAAATTTGAGAAACTTTGAGTGGAGGCGCTTGGTAGAATAGCCCTGTTTTATAAGTTTCTGCAACAATGTTTTGTGACGTTGATTAAAATCATCACATTTAACACAGGATCTAGCAAATGCTACTAAGCGAGATATGTATACGCCATATGCAGGTCCCACTGGAATATTACTATCCAGAAAGGGATAGTTTACGATGTCGAAATTGTAATCATCTCTTTTGTCATAAAGTCGACGAGAGAGAATGCCCGCTTCATTTTTATAGAGATAGAGATCTAAATAAGATGTGCCTGTAGGGCTATCTGTAGTTTCCTTCAAATCCAGTGAAGGTTTGCTCACCTCGAACAAACTGAAGCTGCTAGAAGCCCAAACTGTAGTAACTGGGTTACCTTTATCAGAAAAACTCTCTCTGTGACTGGTTGTGCATATCTGTTGGAGAATCAAGGTGTAATTCCCCAAAATCAACCCTAAACTTTATTTGGAAAACTTTAATCAATATATTTGTTACACTCTGGAAAAGTGAGAGCTCTGAATGTAGTAAACTGGAGACTTACAGTACTTTCAAAGAAACACTCGGAGATGAGGATGCAATTTTTTTCTATACCAAATAGACACCACCGTGTAGCCCTGACACGGTTCAGAATTAGTGCCCACAAATTGGAAACTGAAAAGGGGCGCTATCACAATATACCTCGTGAACAACGGCTCTTTCTCACCTGTAAGGCTGTTGAAGATGAGAAGCACTTTCTCCTGCAATGCAGGAGATTACAACCCCAGAGAGATAAAATCTTTAACTGTATCGGACCATATTTATTAAATTTATTAAATTAAAATCCAAGCAGTAGTAAACAGTGTAGCGAGATATGTATACGAATGCTTTGACTCGTAGTCTATACATGTATATGTCTATCTTCTACATGTCTCCCCTGTGGCCAAATGATAGGTCATCTAGCCTCGACAGCTAATAGATATATCCTGAAAATCTTTATATATTTATATGAAATATTTATTTGTTTTAACATGCTTTGCTATTAGCCTTCAGGCATAAGGAGCAAATATATGTAAAATCTTATCTTATCTATGTACTACTATAACGTTTACCAGCCTGCTTTGTAAAAATATATGTCAGTTGTCACTGAGAAGAGCCGCTTCTTAAAACTGAGCACTGATTATGCATTTACTACCTTTTCCGGAAGATTGTTCCAATGGTTCACTGTCCTATTACCGAAGAAATGCTGGCGACGTTCATTCGATGATGGAACTTTTTTTAGCTTGTATGGTTGCCCCCTAGTCCTGCCATGAGAAACGTACTGCGAATATCTGTCAGCCTTAACTTAGTCGATTCCCTTCACAATCTTCAACAGCTGAATCAGATCATCTCATAATCTCCTGTGTAAGAGAGATGCATGGCAGTTTCAGCTGAGTCAATCGCTCATAATAAGTCAGATGGCCGAGTTTCTCCACTAAACCTATTCCTCAAAGATTTGGGAAATTGTACCTTAAGGATGTCTGCTGGTGGTTTTTGGCTTTGGCAGCCATTTTGCCTGGTTTTTTTTCTATTTGGTTATCTCTCTTACCTTGGTTAAGAGATGGGGATTTCCTTTAAATGCCTTCTAGCCGAGAATTTTGCACATCAACATCAACATCAACATCAACATCAACATCAACATCCATCCAATTTGATCAATTTTGGTAGATATTTTGATTACCTGCAAATACTTAGAATATAAGAAAACATTACATACATGTACTATTTATATGAATTTTTCATGAATATGCTTCATTAAACTAGGGCTATTCCCTGTTTTCTGGGTTATCAAATTGAGCATGGGTCAGTCCACTCAACGTTGACTACAGCTAAAAAATGCACACTAACCTATATATATAGGTTGATTATTACACAATTGTTAATGGAAGAAATCGTTTATGAGTTTGTAATATATACATAATCTGAATTCTGACTCATATTAAAGTTTGGATATTGAAATATATCCTAATTTGGAAATTTTGACCAATTTTCATGCTAAACGGCGATGTAGAATTTCAGCATCTAAACTACAAAAACAAGACAGAATCTACAGACTTTTCCTCGCTGAAAGTATTCCCTGTGATATTGCAAATTTCGTGTTGTTGTTGCAGTATACCGGTACTTCTCACGACTTCTCATCACCTATCACTGTTTTATATCTGTATACAAACAGAATAACTAGCAAACTACACCAGCTTGAATATATGGGAGTATTAAAAAAGTATTTTCATTAGAAGGATTTTTTACCCCAATTAGGTCCCCTTTTCTGACCTGGTGCAATAAGAATTCATCTTCGTTTGTCCGAGACTGATCCGATGTAGTTTCTTCTTCAGCTGTGCCAGTACAGATGTTCTAGGTAGAATAAACATGCATTGTCTTTGAACGGTATCATGCTCATTCACAATCATGGTACCGGTAAGAGAAATCAGCCAGGTTATACTATCTATTGTCTACATTGATTTTCATTGTCCCTATACTGAGGTAATACTTTACATATAAATGAGTACACCTAGGCTTAACCTTTGGCCCACTTCCCTCAAATTTAGTTTAATTAATTATAGATATTCCATTTTGTAAATAGTTGTCTTCCTAATGTACACATATACGTATACATGCTCCATCACATTGGCGTACACTTAGCCATCCATTAAATGGCTTGCGAATCGTGTGTTTCCATTATCGCGGAGCGATATCCGGTACTTTACCGGATTCTGTTCGGCCTTCATCCGGCGGAGAACAGACAGAACCGACTCATCCAAGAGGTGTAGTGGATCTGTAATTTGAAAAAGTAGGACATCACATGACTCGAAAATGGCGAGTTACGTTGGGGTTAGGTCGGTAGACTTTAGCTGATTGGCTGACGAAGTCACGTGGTACTGATTTCTGGAAATTCCCTCTTGCAGTTGCCGAAAGTAGGTTGAAAATGGATACACACGATCCCAGGGTCAGTCTTGCCGTGTATTGAGACCGAGATGGTTACAGGTTGGCTCCATCAGTTCATGAAGAATATATCAACAGTGAAGTTTTTCAAACAAACCTTCTGGCATAGTTTATTAATATATTATACAAAAATATTGCGGGTGCCTTTCTAATATGTGGAGCCGAGAGGACTATTAAATGGAAGAAGCTTTTCATACCTCTAACTTTGAAGAGCGGCAATTATTCAGGGGGAGATCAGACACTTTCCGGAAAGTGCTATTCTAACTGTAGGCCTAATCTTTAAAGGTGGCTTGTGTAATGCTGAATGCCCAGGCCCGCAAAACAAGAGTTTTGGGGGGTGTGGGCGGTGGTATTAGGGTGAAGTGTCGACATATGGGGTCTCTATATATAACCCCATGCTTTATATAAATACACATCGATGTGTAATTATATAAAGCATGGGGTTATATATAGAGACCCCATATGTCGACACTTCACCCAATACCACCGCCCACACCCCCCAAAACTCTTGTTTTGCGGGCCTGTGGCTGAATGAGAATTACTCTTCCAAGAGAAAAGCTAAAATTGCCTTTTAGATACCATGACCTATGAAATTGAGTGGAGATACTTCGCCTTTATTATATCCTCCCAAGAGAAACAGATAACATTTGATGATTTGTGCTATTCTAATTAGAAACTTTCAAGCAGTTTTCAGCCAAAGAAGTGTTTACTGGTCCTTAATTTAAGAAATAATGTTTTCTTAAGCGTGCTGAATGGTTATTTTACGCACGGTTAGAGCTGGAAAGTTTATATTCTTGGGCAAGGGCGAAGCCCGCGTCCGAAAATTTTTAAACTTTGCCAAACTAAGCGTGCGTAAAATAACCATTAAGCACGCCTATGATAACATTATTTCTATTCTGTTGCACTACTCAAATTGATTATCAACAAATATCATAAATTTGGTGCACTGATTTTGGCACGATGCTTCTGTCTCGGTTGGCATCGTGCCAATGTCAGTGGACGAGTGTATGTGGTCTCTCAAATGGTGAGTTATTCTGTACGCTGAGCCAGGCTCTGTGGAACATACATAGATTTGGTCAATTTGTGTAATATATTAATCAATTTCACGAAGAAAACAGCAGTTAAAGTCGAGAAGGAATTTCTATCTTGTAATTTATTTGTGTGTGTATTCGATGGTATGAAGCAGACGACCCCTTTCTCGGCGTCATGTAAAATAGAATCTCTTAAACGAACACGTGCACTTGACACATGTACATGTCACACAGTCGTGCCAAAACACTAATTGCACGGTTATCAAGTTGTTAGAGACACAAGTGAAATAGAATGCAAATAATTGACCTTATACTATTGCAGCCATATAACTTATTTAGAGTCGTTCAATAGTGAAACACAAGTTAGTAAGTTACAAGTAATTATTTAATATTAAATTACAAGCCAAAAACTAGATATATTACCTGCAAGGAGTCCTGCAAGTGTTTCAACATTGAAACAAGTTAATTACAAGTTATTAAATTACAAGTAATAACAAGATATCAAACTACAAGTTACTAAGTAGACGGTGGCTTGTAAAATCCAAGCAATTAAGATTGTAGTTTGAATAAGAATGGTCCCAAACTCTGATGATGTATTATATCTCTTTCAATCACGAGATGACTTCTGCATTCATTCATGTCCATGTTCACTTATCCAGAAATCTAACGTAACATGAATCTTATGTAACAAGAAACCAATAAATTTTTCATTGTCAATGCAAGGTGCATGTTCCTCAAGCATTTGCGTACACTTCGCCATCCATAAGATGGCTTGCGAATCATGTGTCTCCATTATCGCGGAGCGATATCCGGTGTATTACCGGATTCTTTTCGGCCTTCATCCGGCGGAGAACAGACAGTTTACATACATACCCCGGAAACAGCTATTGCCTGGGCTTACAAAATATATAGGTATGAATAACTTTCGTATCATCCAAGAGGTATGGTAGATCTGTAATTTTGAACAAGTAGATCATCACATGACTCGAACATGGCGGGTTACGTTGGTAGACTTTAGCTGATTGGCTGAAGTGACGAAGTCACGTGGTATTGATTTCTGGAAATTCCCTCTAGCAGTTGCCGAAAGTAGTCTGAAATGGATACACACGATCCCAGGGTCAGTCTTACCGCGTGTAGATGACCGAGATGGTTACAGGTTGGTGCCTCAAGTTCTATATGTAACCCGATACAACAAATTAAAGCTTGCTCTTCCGACTGTGCCAGTCTAGGGACCTGGCGCTGGCAATTAAGTTGATGTCATGTTACTTGAGGGAGGTTACAGGCTAACTGAATTGTATAACGACCCCCATCTGCCTTTTAATTGTCATGTATGTTTTGGGCCTGCATTGCATGAAGGGATAGAAGTGGTATTTCATTGTCATGGATGTAGGGGGCCTACGTCATCAGGCTTCAGAACAATTCAATTCATAACGTTATTATATTAAATGTTTGATACACCCCAGGGTAAAATTATGTTTGTCATTTTTTTTAAATATGTTCATGTCCCAGATCCAGAAACAAGAGCTGACAACAATGAAATTCCATTTTCGTTATTCCCAAAACAATTTTTTTCAGGAGCTCTGGTCGTTTTTATTTTCGTTCTGGATTTCGAATTTTGCGTATTAATCTGGCTTCAAGAGAAACCACTCTCCACAAAGCGCATGCTCCGTTTCACAGGCTCACACAACTTTATCCCATATTCACATTTCCAGTTTAATACCACACTTACGTTCCGTGTAGTGTTCGACTTGGATAGGCGAAGATCACTCTACCCCTGCACACAATATCACAAGATTACCATTTACGGCATTGCTATAGCGTAAAGGAGAAACCTCACGCACACACTTTTTAGTTTGAATCCGAAAGAGCAACAACTTAAGTTTTGCACATGAGCGAACTGCTCTTCATATGTTTTCAATACTAGTTGTCTATTTGACCAAGTTTCATTCGCACGGTGGCCAGCACAATGGGATTATGGCACAAGTGAGAATGGGTGTAGTGGTTTCCCATAGATGTTCTGCAAGGAACCAGTTTTGTAGTCATATTGTGTATAGAAGATGGAGGAGAGAAGTCAACTTCCGGGTGTCATTGATTCGCAGTTAATCATCCTTGAAAGGAATGGTCATTGTTACATATGCTTTAATTCTTTTTGAAATATTTGACTTTGTGAAATACAAAAGTTGAGCCGGTCGAGTAAGTTACAACATTTCCCCCCCCCCCCAAAGTCGTCAGGTCAACACCAGCCAAGATGTAATTAATTATGCATAATTATACCTCTTAATCTTTTCGTCAGGTCAACACCAGCCAGGATATCAACTCAACACACCAATTCGGAAGATGGATGACAGATGCACAACGCCCTCCCCCACCCAAGATCAACACCAGCCAGGATATCAACTCAACACACCAATTCGGAAGATGGATGACAGATGCACAACGCCCTCCCCCCACCCAAGATCAGCACCAGCCAGGATATCAACTCAACACACCAATTCGGAAGATGGATGACAGATGCACAACGCCCTCCCCCCACCCAAGATCAACACCAGCTAGGATATCAACTCAACACACCAATTCGGAAGATGGATGACAGATGCACAACGCCCTCCCCCGACCCAAGATCAACACCAGCCAGGATATCAACTCAACACACCAATTCGGAAGATGGATGACAGATGCACAACGCCCTCCCCCGACCCAAGATCAACACCAGCCAGGATATCAACTCAACACACCAATTCGGAAGATGGATGACAGATGCACAACGCCCTCCCCCGACCCAAGATCAACACCAGCCAGGATATCAACTCAACACACCAATTCGGAAGATGGATGACAGATGCACAACGCCCTCCCCCCACCCAAGATCAACACCAGCCAGGATATCAACTCAACACACCAATTCGGAAGATGGATGACAGATGCACAACGCCCTCCCTCCACCCAAGATCAACACCAGCCAGGATATCAACTCAACACACCAATTCGGAAGATGGATGACAGATGCACAACGCCCTCCCCCACCCAAGATCAACACCAGGCAGGATATCAACTCAACACACCAATTCGGAAGATGGATGACAGATGCACAACGCCCTTCCCCTCACCCAAGATCAACACCAGCCAGGATATCAACTCAACACACCAATTCGGAAGATGGATGACAGATGCACAACGCCCTCCCCCCACCCAAGATGTAATTAATTATGCCTAATCATACCTCTTAATCTTTTCGTCAGGTCAACACCAGCCAGGATATCAACTCAACACACCAATTCGGAAGATGGATGACAGATGCCAGTCGGAGGTGACCCTCCCCGCACAACGCCCTCCCCCAGCCAAGATGTAATTAATTATGCATAATTATACCTCTTAATCTTTTCGTCAGGTCAACACCAGCCAGGATATCAACTCAACACACCAATTCGGAAGATGGATGACAGATGCACAACGCCCTCCGCCCACCCAAGATCAACACCAGCCAGGATATCAACTCAACACACCAATTCGGAAGATGGATGACAGATGCACAACGCCCTCCCCCACCCAAGATCAACACCAGCCAGGATATCAACTCAACACACCAATTCGGAATATGGATGACAGATGCACAACGCCCTCCCCCCACCCAAGATCAACACCAGCCAGGATATCAACTCAACACACCAATTCGGAAGATGGATGACAGATGCACAACGCCCTCCCCCACCCAAGATCAACACCAGCCAGGATATCAACTCAACACACCAATTCGGAAGATGGATGACAGATGCACAACGCCCTCCCTCCACCCAAGATCAACACCAGCCAGGATATCAACTCAACACACCAATTCGGAAGATGGATGACAGATGCACAACGCCCTCTCCCCACCCAAGATCAACACCAGCCAGGATATCAACTCAACACACCAATTCGGAAGATGGATGACAGATGCACAACGCCCTCTCCCCACCCAAGATCAACACCAGCCAGGATATCAACTCAACACACCAATTCGGAAGACGGAAGACAGATGCCAGTCGGCGGTGACCCCCCGCGCACAACGCCTTCCCCCCAGCCAAGATGTAATTAATTATGCATAATTATACCACTTAATTTTTCCAGCCAGCATATCAACTCAACACACCAATTCGGAAGATGGATGACAGATGCACAACGCCCTCCGCCCACCCAAGATCAACACCAGCCAGGATATCAACTCAACACACCAATTCGGAAGATGGATGACAGATGCACAACGCCCTCTCCCCACCCAAGATCAACACAAGCCAGGATATCAACTCAACACACCAATTCGGAAGATGGATGACAGATGCACAACGCCCTCCCTCCACCCAAGATCAACACCAGCCAGGATATCAACTCAACACACCAATTCGGAAGATGGATGACAGATGCACAACGCCTCCCCCACCCAAGATCAAACACTCAGCCAGATATCAACTCAACACACAACACTGGAAGATGATGACAGATGCACAACGCCCTCCCCCACCCAAGATCAACACCAGCCAGGACACAACTCAACACACCACCCGGAAGATATGAGCTGACAGATGCACAAACGCCCCTCCCCCCCCCCAAGATCAACACCAGCCAGGATATCAACTCAACACACCAATTCGGAAGATGGATGACAGATGCACAACGCCCTCCCCCCACCCAAGATGTAATTAATTATGCCTAATCATACCTCTTAATCTTTTCGTCAGGTCAACACCAGCCAGGATATCAACTCAACACACCAATTCGGAAGACGGAAGACAGATGCCAGTCGGCGGTGACCCCCCCCCGCACAACGCCTTCCCCCCAGCCAAGATGTAATTAATTATGCATAATTATACCACTTAATCTTTCCAGCCAGGATATCAACTCAACACACCAATTCGGAAGATGGATGACAGATGCACAACGCCCTCCCCCGACCCAAGATCAACACCAGCCAGGATATCAACTCAACACACCAATTCGGAAGATGGATGACAGATGCACAACGCCCTCCCCCGACCCAAGATCAACACCAGCCAGGATATCAACTCAACACACCAATTCGGAAGATGGATGACAGAGGCACAACGCCCTCCCCCCACCCAAGATCAACACCAGCCAGGACATCAACTCAACACACCAATTCGGAAGATGGATGACAGAGGCACAACGCCCTCCCCCCACCCAAGATCAACACCAGCCAGGATATCAACTCACCACACCAATTCGGAAGATGGATGACAGAGGCACAACGCCCTCCCCCCACCCAAGATCAACACCAGCCAGGATATCAACTCAACACACCAATTCGGAAGATGGATGACACATGCACAACGCCCTCCCCCGACCCAAGATCAACACCAGCCAGGATATCAACTCAACACACCAATTCGGAAGATGGATGACAGAGGCACAACGCC
>JAVTVY010052259.1:0-26491 GCA_036873755.1 Hanleya hanleyi | reverse complement strand
ACTGACTGTCGAATATGAAGCCTATATCTCAGGACCTTGGCGTCCAATTAATATTTACAGAGGTAGTAGCGTGATTTTAATTGTTCGGGTGAACTGAATATCACGATTACCTGCAACATTTGCCAAAGGTTTTTCAAATTGCGAAATCTTGTATTTCGTATAGGGCACCAATATTGTTAAATTCTTTAATTCGATCTAGTGAACAGCATGAAAATGGGAAAATGGCTGAGATGACGTCGGATAACGTGACCAGGCGTCCATGACCTTGATAGTGTATGACGTCGCAAAGCGTTACGCCCAGAATGCCGATGCGTGTTTTGCGACGTCATCTCCAGCACTGGAGCCAAGTGCAGGTGTTGTCATGTTTTTCAGAGCATCTCAGAGGTGTGCATGTCATGCTCATGATATAGTGAAGTGAGGCTAGAGAAAAACGTTCACCATAGCTGAACGCATTTTAACACGACTACCTCTTTAAAAGATTTGACCTGTTTTTGAAATCACGCTACATGGTTTTGACGGAGCGTAATTGGTCGGTTTGATATTTCCTAAAGGGTGGTTGATATTGCGTTGTCATTGTACATGCCGTTACTTGAATGTCTCGGTCCTAGTTACAGTTCGCTCTTCTTATTTTTTGTACAAAAGAAAACAAAAACTGTTTTGTCAGTCTAGTATGTGGGAACTGATTTAGCACCCCATACTTTGCATTTTTGCTACACATGCATATCCGAGTAATTTCAAATGAAACATATACAATTCTGATGGTATAGCTGTAACCCTCGCAGTGAAGCTTGTCGGGCAACACCCATATAATTTTGGTACAGGTACGGGTCGGTCGAGGAGCACGTTTCAGAGTTTTGGCCTTGTCTTGGGGGTTTTATTTCTGTTTTTCGTGTCGGCCTGCAAGCTACATACTATTTGTATGATTCAGTTAAAAAAACACAATGTATTGTACTTTGTTCACTATCTGTAAGATCTGTACCATTCGTGCGGTACACTGTCATTCCTCTTGTACCACATATATATCTTGTTCGGTCCATTTAACCCTATCTGGCCTGGACGATTTGGGGTGTACCGCAGCCTGGGGTGGGGAGGGGGCGAAAGTGCCCCCCCCCTATATATTTTCGCTATCGCTAAGGCTAGAGGGCTGGAACTTACCACACTATATCATTGGGTCAAGCTCTACAAGAAAATGTAAAAAAAATCCAAGATGGCCGCCATGATGACGTCACTGTGACGTCATTTTTAAAAAGAGCATTTTTGGATCATTTTTTGGTGAGAATTTTCGAATTTTTTATTTTTGTTTTTTTTCTTCGCAAAAACTGCATGATAAATTAGTAAGCAATAATCTGATATGAAATAAAATAGATTTTACCCACTTTCTCATGCAGAAAAGCAAAAATTATGAAGAAATATGACGAAAACATCACTTTTCTGGTACCCACATGGCCGCCATTTTGAATTTACCCATGATTCTCTGATCGGGGGGGCCATGCAAATAGGCTCAAAATGACGGCAATATGATAATTTTAAAGGTCACGAAGTTTCAGCTCTCATTTTGTTTGTCGTTCCGGAGATAGGAGCAAAAAACCAACAGGGGTGGGGGGGACAGAAAGTGCCCCCCCCCCTATACATCTTGTTCGGTCCTTTTAATAAACGGCATCAGCACCCTATTGTGCTTGTGGAACTTTGTTCTTAAGGGAGTAAGTGTGTTTGAAACCATGGATATTACTGGATAGAGTAGAATTGTAAATCATACTTACCCAGTCTTTACAAGGATCACGGAAGTTAGAATGGCCCAGACCAGGCCGAATATCAAATATAAACTTTCAAAATAAAGCAAATTTTTCTGAACGTCTTCTCCGGATATTCGGACCCCCCCAGTAAATAAAAGGATGGGAGATCGCCAACACGGTAAAACTATTCCAAACATTGCTCGGCCTCTCTGGACTAAATTAAAAACTCAGAACTTATGAAGTCCATTGGTGGAAAGGTCCTATGTATTTTACCGGTGTATCGGTCCCGTGTTCGAAAGAAAGAAGATCACTGAAACTTGTCGTCGTCACACCAGATATCACATTTTCTAGTAATTTCGAATTAGTTGTTCTAATTGTTCGTTGTTAATCTGAGGCATATCTAACTGCTAGATGTTTGTCGTATTCTCGGCAACTTATTCTAACATAGCTTTCACAGAAGCATGTTCTGTTTTTTTCAGTCATTCCAACATTGTTGTATCATAGAATCCCCTCGTGCGTTACACGCATGTATATGTGAAAAACCCGGGTACAAAATGGACGAATCTATTAGTTGGAAAAGCTGATGAATTCCACGAAGACAAAATATATATACTGGGGAATACCAAGTTATTGAAGTCTAAACTTAGCTTCACACAATAGTAAATCGGTCACGCTGTTCGTGTACGTAGCTATACAATACCATAATGGTCTAACCCAGTTATTTTCTTTCCCATTCACGGTGCAAACGTAAGTATTACAGTACTAATATATTGGGAAGTCATACCATTCAACCGATAAGTGAGTAATTTTGGAATCCGAAAGTGTAAGAAAGGAAATTTCCCCGAACGAGACTATTCACTTTTACGAAGAAATTGGAATTCAACGCAATAAGAAAACCAAATAGCAAATGGAGGATTTTACGAATGGAACTGCCCAAGGTTTATCTTCGAATAGACATCTTCGTCAAGACAAAAACAAAGGATTTAGTCAAGTCCGTCATGTAGCTTGGTAAAGATTTTCTTTAAAACGTTATGGTTAGTTATGGTCAAGGTTAGATTATGGTTAAGTATTATAGCAGTATTTAGGTAGTAGTATAGTAGTACTTAGGTTAGTGTATTATAGTAGTATTAAAAACATTGAAAAAATCTATCAATGTAGTATAGAGGTTAGGTAATTGTTAAGTTTTGGTCAAGGTTAAATTATGGTCGAGGTTAAGTTATGGTCATGGTTAAGTTATGGTCAAGGTTAAGTAATGGTTAAGTTATGGTCATTGTTAAGTTCTGGTCAAGGTTAAGTAATGGTTAAGTTATGGTCAAGGGTAAGTTATGGTCAAGGTTAAGTTATGATCATGGTTAAGTTATGGTTAAGGTTAAGTTATGGTCAAGGTTAAGTTATGGTGAAGGTTAAATTATGGTCATGGTTAAGTAATAGTTAAGTAATGGTCAAGGTTAGGTTATGGTTAAGTCATGATCAATGTTAAGTTATGGTCAAGGCTAGGTAATGGTTATGTTATGGTCAAGGTTAATTTATGGCCAAGGTTAAGTAATGATTAATATTTGGTCAAGGTTAAGTTATGATCAAGGTTAAGTTATGATCAAGGTTAAGTAATGATTAATTTTTGGTCAAGGTTAAGTCATGGTTAAGATTAAGTTATGGTCACGGTTAAATTATGGTCAAGGTTAAGTAATGATTAATTTTTGGTCAAGGTTAAGTCATGGTTAAGGTTAAGTTATGGTCAAGGTTAAGTTATGGTGAAGGTTAAGTAATGGTTAGTTTTTGGTCAAGATTAGGCTATGGTCAAGGTTAAGTTATGATCAAGGTTAAGTTATGATCAAGGTTAAATTATGGTCAAGGTTAAGTAATGGTTAAGTTATGGTCAAGGTTAGATCAAGGTTAAGTTATGGTCAAGGTTAAGTTATTGTCAAGGTTAAGATTTGGTTGCTGTCGTTCCTGAACTGTGCATGAAATGGCTGACACCACAACCTGAAATCGGACAGGGGGGAATGTTCTGGGTACTCCACCTCCCATCTCTGCCGCCAGTCCAGCGACACGACCTATACTTGAATAATTCAGTACGGTGACTTGTTTTTACAACTAGAGGTGAAATTGCCCGCTAAGCGAGCAGATACACTTTATGTGACCTGAATGTGATATGGATAGCAATCAGAGGAAACATAATTCAGCAATTTACTCCCCCCCACCCATATATCATAATGGACGGGCTAGTAAGAATACACGTCCTCAGTTTCATTTCATTTTGATTCTATGTAAAGACTTTATAACCAAGAATACTGCTGGGAAAACCAAAGACCTTTGCAGAATCCATTATATTTGACCACTAACGACACCCCCTATTGTCCAAAGTTTCATGCTAAAATTGCGCCGTACGTATGTGCCCAAGTCGACAGAAACCTGTCGATAAGCCGACAAAGAGCTAGAAATAGGAAAATCCAGGAGGAAGGAATTGACACACAAAAGGGTTTCGTCAGCAGTTGAAGACTTAGCATAAACATCCATCCAGAAAGTTTCTGTATATGGTACGTTGTGCACTGTATCGTTATGTCGTGTGTTATACTACCTACAACCACCAACATAATTCGGAAGATGGCTGGCAATTGAAACACAAGCGTCTAGTTCACTAAAGAATTTCTGTGTCTATAATTCAAACTAATTCATATAACAGCATAAGCACCAAGTTCAAAATAACAATAATGGTATACGTTTCCTGCAAGTGAGAAGCAGTCAACAGTTTTCAATTATGCCGGATAGACATCATGATGTTCAAAACATATCCAATCCGTATCGCTGATCAGTATTCTTAGTCCATTTGATTTCGTTGTAAAGTCGTTATCTAGAGAATAAGTGGATCTCATGATCAATTTAATATGGGATTCTTTTTTTCATATAATTTGAATCATTACTTAAATCAGAATTTTATTAAAAATACCAATGACACACCAAGTTGTTGAACGTTGGTGGAACGCGTCGGCCTGCAGCACGTGTCAAGCAATTTGACTGGACACCTGCGTCGCACGCGCTCATTCCACATTCGTGTGTGGGATGACGTATCCCAGACGCTGTACCGTACGAGTTTTTGTTTTATATGGGAATGATGTATCTCAGTCAAGCTTCGATTGTGCCTGTTCATATGAACACAATGAGGATCTTGAATTACATGTGTACATACGGCCCCAAACCCCGGGTTTAGCGGAATTAGACACAAATTACGAATCGTAACGCCATAAATCTTGCACGCTAAGCTCGTATTTTGTTATCAGCATGAGATATGTATCGCCAAATTTTGAGGAACCTTGAGTGAAGGTGCTTGGTGGAATAACCCTGTTTTGCAAGTTTGTACAATAATGTTATGACGTTGATTGAAATCTTCACAATTCGCGGAGGATCTATCAAATGCTACTAGGCGAGATATGTGTACGCCATATGCAGGTCCCACTGGAATATTACTGTCCAGAAAGGGATAGTTAACGATGTCAGAATTGTAATCCTCTTTCTTATCGTAAACGAGAGAGAAGGCCCGAGTCATTTTTATAGAGATATGTTTTCTATGACCTGCCCTTGGTGCTCTCTGTGGTTTCCTTCAAATTCAGTGAAGATGGATATATACCCTTCACTGCGTCATTAAAAAAGCATTTATTCACAGAGAGAAGGTCGTCCATATAGCGTTTGGTGAATGGACGGGCTTTGAAATGGTAGGTTTTTGAAAGCGTTGAATATAGTCGTATTCACAAGAACAAAGATATATCTCAGCCAAAGAGGGTGTGCAGGATTAGTACTCATTCCAATATACACTGTCAGAATAAATCTGTAACACTTATTGAACGCGTAAAAGCGTTCATCCCTGGTTAATTTTAGCGGTTGCTGGAATAAGTTGAAATAATGATGTGGAATTAATCAACTGGTCCATTTTGAACAATAATGAAAAGAAAAAGGTACCAAGAATTCCACAACGCTAAATATCTCAACAATCGAAATATGGGGTTGGACGGCACTGAACACTAACGTTCATATTCATGTCCAAATCAGGACACCATATCGTGTTAAAAACTGAACACTTAACGTTCATATCCGAACACTAGAGAACAGGTATGAACACGCGTGTTCAGAAATGATCATCATGTTTGAACACCAATGTTCACAAATGAACACATATTCTGTAACACTTTTGGAACACTAACGTCCGCATGAACATGTAAAAGTGTTCTATTATGCGTAAAAGTGTTCAAAAGTGCACACTTCAGAATGAACACTAATTTTTCAGAGTTCCAATATTCAGCACTCGGCGATATTGTGGACAATCTATTTCGTTGTGTTTATTGAGGACGATCTATTTGATGAGCTTGATAACACTTCAGTGACATATTTTAAGTAAATCTCTTTGCATACTAGTTTTCGTACTTGAACACTTTTACATGTTTGAAAGGTGTTACAAACTAGTGTGCAATTCAGTGTTCAGGATTTGCACACTTTTAATGACAGTGTACATATATGCTGTAGCCAAATTTAACGTAGATATTATTAATGAGAAATCCAAGCAACTCCATCAACATAGAAACATCCCATGAATGATATCCACTGTACGTATTCGACCTAAAGAATGCGTTATGTCTTCTAACATCAATATATCGGCGAACATGTACTTGAACACCTAAACTATTGATAAACTAAGACGGTCAATAAGGTCCTGGTCATCTTAGCTTGCTAAGGGCATTTCACGTTTCACTTCATACTACCCTTAGCTCAATGTCTTCATTCTCCGTGTATTTCGCCCGATGTCAGCTTCCCCAAGCATGAAGTCGCATGTCCGCTCCATTTAAACGAGCCAATGACATTGTCCGTATTCAAATACTTTGACCTGGAAATCTCAGACAGGAGACGTGTCAATTTCACTTAAGAGCTCGACATGCTCGAGGCGCAAGACTGTGGGAGACCAAACCGAATTTGTGCGAATTAGCTATTTTATTTCTCACTCTAATGGAGCATGCTTCTTTGTTTTCCTTGAGAAAAATCATATTACACAAGCGGACTAACATATTTGTAAAAAATAAAATTGGCGACAGTTCACAGAAAAATGATATGCTTTTTATTTTGTGATGGGGACACTCCGAGGCCCACCAAGGGATCGTTTCAATCGATCGCTTTCTGGAGGTGTGTCTTTGTTTTATGAATGTGATTGCGCCGATGTCGGAGCTAACGGGACCAATCGGATGTGACCATTTGGGAAACGCCCTATTACACTCAGATATCACCCGTTACCGCATGGCTACGAGCAGAAGTTTCTACGTATAATCGTGTCATGCGTTCGGATGATGGATCCTGGTGAGGAGTTGTCGTATAGAGAGTCGAGCAATCCCATGTGGATACGTGTCTGTAATCGTATGTGTCCTTTCGCATCAACTCCTTCCGAAAGTCCGATGAATGTCGGCTCTGACGGATCGGCTAGAAGAGTGATTTTAATTGAGTGAGGTACCAACATTTTCCCTCGGAATAGATATCCAACGACATTTCTCTCAATTCAACGACATTTTGCTCCGGTGATGTCATTTTTACGGAGCCGTGAGAGGGAAATGGGGAAAAAATGTTTAGTCTCTATTAAGTCGTTAGAATGACTTATTATGTCGTTCTAAGGACATAATATTATTCTGTCGTTCTAACGACAAAATAAGTCGTTCTAACGACTGAATAGTGGCTAAAATAATTTTTTGGCCGTGACCCTTTTACGGCTCCGTACATTTTTCAACTGATAGGTGTGCTAAAAATAGATTTGTCGGCCTTGATCTGTCTTCTAAAAGATGAAAAACATTTTTGTGCATCCGTCTCAGTTCCATCAAATGTAAACCAGATTCATTTCAACAACACAAGTTCCGCGAAGAAAACACCCAAATAACAATTTCGAGAAATTTTTCATTCTTTATCTGGATATTTGTCATACACAATGAAAATTATAAAAGGCAAACATTCATATTCCTGACTGATATAACTGACCACTTTCCCATCTTCCATATACTGCCAACCTTCTCTAAGAACACAAGATCTGCTATAACATTTTCCCATCGTAAAATCACTCCATCTCAAAAAGAAAATTTCATAGACAGAATCCGGAACACGGACTGGAGTGAAATCAGCGACGAAGAAAATGACGTCGATAAAGCCTTAACCACCTTCATGGAGAAGTTCAATCCAATATACAACGAGTGTTTCCCTATCGTAAGCTTTGAAGCACCTAAACAAAAACTCATTAAACCTTGGACTACTTATGCAATTCTGAATTCAATTCATGAGAAAAACCGGTTGTATCGCAAGCAGTTAATATACCCTTGTGAGAACACACGCACTAGCTATAGAAATTACAGAAACAAGCTAAACCATATCATTCGACTAGCCCGAAAAAACTATTTTGAATCCAAATTCAATGAAAATAATCAGAATATTAGAGGGACATGGAAAATAATGAATCAATTAATGAACCGCAAGAAATCTAAAAATCTCCCTCAATCATTCGTTATAAATGGAAATGAAACCAGTGACAAAGATGAAATTTCTCTAAAGTTCAACGAATACTTCAGCAACATTGCATCGAAATTAGATTCACTTATCCCTAACACAACCGGAAAATTTTCCGCCTATCTAGGTTCCCCTTTGCCAGACAATTTCAGGTTCTCCAATGTGCAGCCCAGCGACGTAAAATCTACTATTATGAACATGAAATCAGCTGCGGCAGGCGTAGACGGTATCTGTATGTCTGTAGTTAAACTAATATCCGATGCTATCTGTATCCCACTTTCACATATTATCAATTTGTCTTTCTCGTATGGCACTGTACCAAATTCTCTAAAATTTGCCAAAGTTACCCCTGTCCACAAATCTGGTGATACCAGCTGCCTAGAAAACTACAGACCTATATCAGTCCTTCCGTGCTTCAGTAAAATTCTTGAGAAAACTGCCACTAACATGATGTCTGAATTCCTTGATACCAAAAATATTATTTCACAGAATCAATATGGTTTCAGGGCGAATCATTCCACTTCACTGGCAGCCATTGACCTATATGATAAACTAGTTACTGCGAGGGAAGCCAAACATTTCAGTATCGTAACATTTCTAGATTTGTCAAAGGCTTTTGATACCGTTAACCACAACATCTTACTTTCTAAGTTGAATCATTATGGATTTCGTGGTATTTCAAACCAATGGTTTAGAAGTTACCTTTCCAACAGGCTGCAGATAGTACAAATTGAAAATACACTATCGCCACCGGAACAAATTACATGCGGTGTGCCGCAAGGATCAATTCTTGGCCCTCTCCTCTTTCTGTTATATATTAACGACATCACGAATATAAACAAAATCTTGCAAATAATTTTCTTCGCAGACGACACAAGTGTTGTGTACTCTGATAAGAACATCTCTAATGTTTTCGATACTATGGGTAGGGGACTAGACGAGATTTATAATTGGCTGTCTTCTAATCGGTTGTCACTGAATATCAAGAAAACAAAGTATATGTTAATTAAACCCAACACGAAAATGCCTTCCGGAAATTTACCTTCACTGTTCATATCAGGCATCGAGATTGATATTGTTCAACAATTTAAATTTTTAGGTATCATATTCAACAGCACTTTAAATTGGACCGCTCATATTAATTATATCTGCAGCAAAGTGCCACGTAATATTGGCATTGTTAATCACATAAAGAATTCTATAAATAAAAAATCATTATATATTTTATACTACTCGCTGATCTTTCCATACTTGTCGTATGGAATTACCTTGTGGGGTAACACTTATCCAACTCATTTGTACCCTCTATCTATCCTTCAGAAACGTGCCTTGCGTATTATAACTTTTTCAAAAAAACGTGACCACACGGAGCCATTGTTTCGGAAATTAGAAATATTAACCCTTTCTCAGCTTAACCAGTACTGCCTTCTTCGACATGTCCATGCGTTCATTCACCATTCATATCGGCTTCCACTTAATTTTCAAAACTATTTTACTAGACAAGCTGCTGTTCATCAGTATCAGACAAGAACACGAAATATTAATTTATATCGACCCTTTCACTACTCCAATCTTTCCTATTATACTTACAAGACAGCGGGACCTCGAGAATGGAACAAAATACCCCCGCACCTAAAGACCATAAACTCATGCTCACTTTTTAAATCTAAGTTAAAACTATATCTACTTCATTTGTAAGTGGTTTCGCGCTCTTTCACAAGTACAGCCTGGCCAGATTTAGATTTAGGTCACCTACCATGAGCAATAGAAATTAATACATGCCTGTTACTCTGGGATAGAACAAGTCCTTTGGACTTTATTCCCGCCTCGATCATGCTATTTAACAATCCATTCTTGCCTAAATTTTCCATTTATGTAAAATTGATATGTAATATTGTATTTCCATGGTGAATAAATCTAATCTAATCTAATATAACGAGCCATCATTTAGTCTTGTATGATCCTGGGCGTCACCGCCACAAGTCACCATGTCAGTGGGACACTGGCTTTCAAACCGGTTGGTCGGAGAAATAACAGTTCTAAGAATGTATTTTACTTTCTCTTTCGGTGAAAAACAAATTTTGTTCGCTTAAAGAAAAAAACACAAAAACGGTCGTATTTAATATGTAATACCGTAAATCGTTCTATCAAAAAATATATATATTCGTACCACAAATGCCACACCAGCTAATTTGGATGTTGCTCTCAAACATATGAAAAAAATGAGTAAACACCTTCCACCATTTTTTCGAGATATGACTGGAAAAATAAAGCCAGCACACCAGGTAATCTGAATTTTGCTCTCGAACATATAAAAAATTGAGCAAACATCCCCCACCATTTTTTTCGAGATACGACTGGCAAAAGTCCATTCAGTCCGACAACATCACAGCGAATTTGGGAGACGGGGCAAATAAAAAATTGGGACTGTCTTTTTGAAATTTTTGCGAGTTGAATATTGTAGAAATATTTAAAAATTTATCAAAAACCATTTCTATCCCGGTCAGGTACAATGGGCAATCAATGTTGACCAAAACAGAAGTCAGTGTAACAAACAGTGGTCAGCATATCTTTGATGGTTTTTTTTTGGTTTTTTTGTTTGTTTTTTTTCACACTTAGTTTTGTCGGTATTCGTGAACAATATGATACCTGTAGTTGCAGAAGAGACGGTCAGGAGCAGGCAGGGTGTGTGGTGTTAATTTGGCTTTGTAAACACGTTCCGATTGTTTCAAATTGTACTCCAACTGTTATTGAAGTTCCGCGGTGTTTATCTCTCAGGAATTTATCCTGTGAGGTTCCAGAGGGTGTTCATATACAGAAATGACTTTTGCGTCGGGAGGTGCATAACATTGTGGATACACTCTGCAAGTCATCAAAAAAGTATCGCTAGCCATCATGTCTTCTTGAAACGGGACATAATCTGAGTGGGACCTCGGAACCCAGCTTGTAACCTAGTCAATGAGTGGGTGAGTGAGTAAGTGAGTGAGCAGGTTTTAACGTCGTTTTCAACATTATTTCAGTCATATCATGACGGTGCCTACATGTGCCAGAACACGAGAGTGTCCGCAGTTCCTATTATCCTGGACACTGATCAGCCCAGCCAGTACAGCAATCGGCTACCCGTCCAAGTATTGACCGAGCTCAATGTTGCTTAACTTCGGTGATCCGACAAGAACCGGTGTGCCCAACGTGATACGCCGTACCTCCTAATCAATGATACCCTGAGTATAGACTAGGCACCCTCTTTGCTTTCTATTCACTCAGCATATTTGGTGGCCATAAAAATGCCATTGAGGCTTCCAGGTTAAATTACCGTAAAATACATAAAAAATACAGAGCTTGTGACAATATAACAGTATGATACCCCGTCTCAAAATAGCACTAATTATACAATACATTAGTAAATGTGTTATTCTGATATGTGGTTCACAAATAATTGCATTACCGTACTAACGTTAATAATAAGTTATGAACTGTTACTAATGGTAAATATGCTATATATAATTTTATCAATTTACCACTTTATCTTAAGTACAATATTTATGTGACATATTGACTATGACAACATTTAAACAGGGACGAAATACACAGAGTGATAAATGATATATATGAATAACGTCATCACATATAACAACGAATTAAAACACCGTTTATATAAAGTGGAAAATAAACACGATGAATATGTCATCGGATAATGCTCGCAAATGGGGATATTATGTGTGCATGTGTTGTTGTTCTTGTTGTTGTTGTTCGCACATCATACATGTATTTCGTCGTGATATTATAATCCTTCGGATTCGTCGAGATGTCCACACTGGTGTTGAACACATTCTCACTAAATGAATGGTCACACATATATATCTTAAGTTCCTGGTCATGGCATATTTTCATCTTTGGAAAGGGCGTCATGGAGTTTTCATATCGTCATTTTGTATGCCAGGTTATTATTATGCTTTGGTGAAATAATCAAGTCAAATCAAAGTCATTTGTGACCAGCAAAAGGCTGTTCATGAACAGGCTTCAAATCGGTCAATTGCACCAAGTTACATGTTTGCTTTTAATAATAATACATGACGGATGGAATTATTTCATTGTTTTGGTACATAATTTTCCCCATTATGAAAATATCTCCTCTGTTCGAAGCTGTATTTGGTGTTTAACACAGAGAATGTACGAAGATCTCTTCACATTGGCGCCGCGCGGTACCTTGTATGCCCGTGTAGCGTGCATTTTCACGTTATAGTGTATGTATCTGTCGCAGACGGCACTATGCATGTGTAAAGGGGTTATCAAGCTGATGGCTAAGGGGAGCAGATCTTGTAACTTCTGGAACAGTAGTGCCCTCCATCTCATTGAATTACAATACTTCCTTTGATGAATAGTCATATCCTGAGATTCTAATTCAGTGAGATAGAAGGCACAGGTGTTCCAGCATTTACAAGATTTGCTCTCCTTAGCCATCAGCTGGATAACCCCATTAACTTCATTTCCTTGGCAACACAGAATCTATCCAGTACTGAGCAAAATTTCACATTCCTGCCCAGATAGGTCCCCGAGAAGTTCTGAGCAGTTGCTGACTTCACTGTACCGAGCAGTACCTGTACCATGCAGTCAGTAACTGGTAGACACGAATTAGGTACTGTACAGTTCTGCAGTGGTAGACTCCAAGCAGGCACTGTACAGTTCAGTACTGATAGACACCACGCAGGCGCTGTACGGTTCAGTACTGGTAGACACCAAGCGGGCACAATTCAGTACTGGTAGACACCAAGCCGGTACTGTAAAGTTCAGTATTGGTAGACACCAAGCGGGCACAGTTCAGTACTGGTAAACACCACGCAGGCACTGTACGGTTCAGTACTGGTAGACGCCAAGCGGGCACAGTTCAGTACTAGTAGACACCAAGAAGGTACTGTACAGTTCAGTAATGGTAGACACCAAGCAGGCACTGTACAGTTCAAAAATGGTAGACACCAAGCAGGCACTGTATAGTTCAGTACTGGTAGACACCAAGAAGACACTGTACAGTTCAGTACTGGTAGATACCAATAAGACACCGTACAGTTCAGTACTGGTAGATACCAAGAAGACACTGTACCGTTCCATGCAGTCAACAAATATTGGTCGATATTGCATGTAAAGATATATTGTCCAAAGTCATACAGCTGAAAAACCCTGGGTCTAGACCCCTGTTGTTCTCAGACTTGGCAACTGCATGTATTCTTTCTGGATTCTTACCAATCACCTCGCTGGGGGTCTAATAATACCCCAGCCACCAGTCAGATGTTTGGACCGGGTTCGGCGCCATCACCGGAAGTGACATCATATATAGTAAACTAGATGTTTGCCGAACATTTCGATTACTTTTCAAGTCTGCATAATACCTCTGTTGACCTAGCGTTAAAAAGAATTATCTGGAGATTATTTTTCCTGTTTATCTCGATAGAGCATATGAAAGTAGTTCGCTCATGTGCAACACGGAAGGAGTTGTTCGGCCGGATTCTAACTGAACCGTGCGTACGTGGGTTTTCCCCTATACGTCATAGCAACGTAGTAAAGGTCAACTTCCGCTATTGGAGGCAGGGATGGTAAATGAGCCTACGAAATGGAGGATGCGCTGTGGGAAGGATGGATTCTTACATGAAATATGGACTGGAATATTCTTTGCAGCAACTAAACTCTATTTATCTGGCACTTAGACAGTATTGCTCAGTTTCGGAATTGAAAAGAAAACCCAGTTACTGATTGTGCTGTACTGATCAGTCAACTTGAAGTCAGTCAGGTCGGCATATAGTGTCACTCCACATTTGTAGGGATCCGTGGTTTCTTCTTCTTCAGGGTGTGGTAGAGCCAAGTAAATGGTGTGTAGCTGGGACGCCCGATAGCACCTGTAGAATCTACGGCCACTCTGATAGCGCTGATCTTGTCCTTCACACGACGTCTGCGGACTGCAGCATGGACCAGAGTAACTGAAAAGAACACCACAAGACAAAAGAACAATCAATTAAGAGAATTTGTTTAGAATGAAGCCCTTGGTCAGCGTCGGGTCTCACAGGTATTTGTTTTGAATAGGAACTTGTATCCGATAAATATTCCCTGGTTTGGGTCGTTTATTACTATCTGTTGGTTAAATAGTTCATCATTTTTCAACAGATGACTTGGTGGGGGCTATTATATTCGCTCTGAAATATCTGTATCTAATACCGCTTAAGCCGCATCTTCACCAGCCAAGTCAACTACATCGCAAAGCTCTAATGTACAGAGCAACGTGATGTACGTCGACTTGGCTAGAGAAGATGCTCAATCCGGTGCTAGTGGCCGTGTGGTCATGTCATTCAATATGTCTACATGAACAGCTGCAATAAAAGCGTGGCTGCATGGGTAGCCAGGTCAGATAGGATTAAATACTTGAACAGTCCATCTTCACTATAGCATCAGGCAAAACACTGGGATTCGTGAGAGAAATTATCTGAAAACACATGCCATAATGAATAACCCACTGGAAAATAATATCAGCTTTGTTAGATATAAGAGAATTTAGATTTACTTCTTCATTAACTCCGCAAATTGTTCTTATGAAAAATGTACTTCGATTCCAATGCATTCTGGGTATGAGGCTGTATTCAGTGGTGTACTTACTCATTATTGGCGCAATAATTATCCCAAACGCCACCATCAGGCAAGTGGTCAATGTTCCACTAAAATGAATCAGTAGAAAAAGTGAAAACGTGCTTCCCAAAACGCACCACACTGGATCAAGTTCTTTCAGATACGCCCGCAATCCCGGCATCCATTTGGCCGTCGTCTTCAGCGCACACACACCAGCGAACCATAACACAGAACCGATGAGCAAATCACTGAAATACCTGGAAAAGTTAAAAGTTAAATTCTTTGAACGTGTACTGTGCCCTACCTGGCCTGGACGATGAAACTTCCTGCAATATATATGATTTTGTTATCAGATTTTCATAAGTATTTATTCTCGCTATTTTCTCTACAAAAACTACGGTATTTAATAACTGTTTCAAAAACAGAATATCTGATGGGAAATTAAACACTTTTGTAAAACTGAAGAAAAACGACGAAAGCGCAACTTTTCAGTCACGCCCCCTCATCGGGTCGCCATTTCGAATTTACCCATGATCCCCTGCTCGGAGGGGCACGCAAATAGGCTCGAAATGACTCCCATATGACATGCTACAAAGTTGCAGAGTGTTCGCTTTAATTTTTGTCTTTTCGGATATAGTTTGGTTGTGGGGGCAGTGTTTGGCAAAAAAAAGTTTACATTTGCTGTTGTCAAAAAACCTTCAAAAGACTATAAATAGGCCTAAATTTAAGCTTGAAATCTCTATTGCCAGTCTATTGTGATATATTGCACGTTACCGCTATGACAACAAAAACCGCCTCACTTGTGTTTACCCCCAAACATGCCATGCCCAAACATTTGAAGCCCGAAATATAACTAAGAAAATGAGAAACCGTTTGATAGCCATACCCGCTGAACAGAGCGATAATGCAACCAATAATGATCCATACAGTCCATAGACTCGAGTATAGGCTCTCGAAATACAGTCCATTGAATCCGATCCTTTGTTTTAGCCTTTTCCTCTCTCCCACAATGATCTGGAAACCTCCGGTAAATAAGTATTTCGGGTGCCTCCATTGTGGTAAGACTAGGTGGTATAGGGCGTTGTCAGACATGACGGAATGAACACTGTATTATATATTCATTCAGCAAACACTTGGTATCGATTTTCTCTTCTTTCTGGGAAAACCCGTTATTCTCCTATCGGGAATTCCCCTTTTCATGCGCGCGCATTCTCGCGTGTCGACTAGATAGAATTATCATTTCCACTCATTGAGTACAGCTGCTAAACGGTGCGAATTTGTTTCTATAAATAACGCAAAGAGTTCCGAATATTTATTTGTACGCATGTTGAATAGCAAGCGTCAGATCCGACATTCAATATTCAACCGTCGTCCATGAAAGAATTTCCGCATCAGTTATTGAAAGCCCTATTACATATGACAGATAACACCAATTCCAAATGTGTATGAAATAAAAATACTGAAAACACCAGATCGTTTCTGATTGGCGGAGAAGTCATCACATGTTTTCAATGATGCCAGCAAGACGTGATAATTTTCTATACATAAAATCCTGAGCACTGTCGCTTATTCTTCAAACACGTGATATTCAAACGGTCTCTAGCCATGGGTTGAGCGGAATTAGATACGAGTTACAAAATC
The DNA here is from genome assembly GCA_036873755.1 of Hanleya hanleyi. Classification (NCBI taxonomy): domain Eukaryota; kingdom Metazoa; phylum Mollusca; class Polyplacophora; order Lepidopleurida; family Hanleyidae; genus Hanleya; species Hanleya hanleyi. Next base: position 9,986 of record JAVTVY010052259.1, on the reverse strand, counting down.
TAGAAAGCTACGATCGTATTGTTTCGTCAGTTTACGATATTTATCACAGAATTTGAGAAACTTTGAATGGAGACGTTTGGTGGAAAAGCCCTGTTTGGCAGGTTTCCGAAATACTATATTCTGTACCATCGCTAGCAGACTCTTCCCCCGCCCCATTCCGTAACTTGTGTCTAATTCCGTTTAACCCGGGACTAGGGGCCGTACGATCCCCTGGTTTTCAAGATACTCATGGTATTCATATGAACAGACACAATCAAAGAGAGACTGAGATATATCATAATCTAGATGACGACTTTACGACGAAACTCATATGGATTAAGAATACTGATGAGCGATACGGATTTGATATTTTTGCAACATCATGATGTCTTCTTGACATCACTGAAAACTGTTGATCGGTTCTATCTTGCAGAAAACTAGCCTATTTTTATGTAAACTATGATTTTTTGGTGGAAGGGGGGGGGGGGATAAGGTTGTTATTCAAATTAGGTCTTTGGGTGATGAAATTCTTTAATGGACGACGTCTGAATAATGAATGACGAACGAGAGACTTCACAACAGAGTGATTTTCCCCTGTTGGTCTTACAACTGACATTTGTGCTAAATATTTGCAGGGTCTCATTTATATTGTCTAAAGCCCGGCGCACACGAGAGATATCAGCTGAGCTAACGGCCTCAATTGCCTGTCAGCTCAGCGGCTAGCTCTCTTGTTGTTTCAGCGCACACGGTGAGCAAAAGTTTCAAGAAATTGATTTCAGTTCCCGCATAACGTCTTCTTCAAGTCCATTTTGAAGAGTCGAGCGTATGAATCGAGTGAAAATAACATGCGATTCATTGGCCTGTCCGGTAAAACTGCTGAGCTGTTGGCTTGCGTTCGCCGCACACGCTGAGGATTTGGCCTCGCGAGGCGAAATTATCAAACAAGTTTGATATTTTTCCCCCGGCCTCGCGAGGCCAAAAACTCACCAAAAACTGCCCGCACACGAGAGCTAGCCCCTGAGCTGACCCGCAATTGAGGCGGTCAGCTCAGCTGATAGCTCTCGTGTGCGCCGGGCTTTACATCAATAGAACTAAGATAACTTCTGGGCGTGAGTTCATTGTCCCGTTGTCTTTTTGGCTTTTTGCCTTAGTAGTTTCATTCAATTTCATGATTTGTCTAACAAAAGGCTGTAAAATGGCGAGTGGATACACGCACAATGGAAGGTCTATGGAAGGTTGATTTTCTTGAACGCGGAGAAGAATCTATGCTCAAACAAAACTGACAATGATTCTTAGTAGCAATTTTATTTTTACCCGCTGTTTAATTGCAAATTGAATGAAAAATTATTAGAGTAACAATAGAGAGAATATTAATATTCTTTCAAGACAGTTGAGTGCTACAGAACATGTTCGGTTCTCTTCCCCTTAACGTCATTAATTGTTGTGTGTAATGTGTGTGTTCACTATGCCATGCCAATAAGACTTTACATGAGGTCAACTATACCTTTATAGACAATTTCAATTTCGCATGCGCGCAATAGCCCTAGTTATACTACACCCCCTGTCGGATTCTCCACCACGAGCGCTTCAAACAGATACCTCACACGACCCATTTAGATCACGAATTGTCCACCTCGATCCCAAAACGTCAATTCAAATGCCCCTTTTTCTACTACTGCCCGAATGCGCAGATTGACACCGGAAGTCATGTCATCCCCGGCCATGGCCTCATCCCTGGAAGCGCAGGAACCGGAAGTGAACTTTGACCCGGATGAAATCTTCTTCCTACAACTTACGTTTATAATAAATAGCCATATGGGGAGTGTTTGGCATTGATCAAACGCAACACCGTTAAATGGCGTTGATGACATATGATAGACCATCGAGATAAATAGGCCAACATGGAGTTTAAGATCTCTGTTGCGAGTCAGTTGTAAGATATTGCAATTTGTCAAGACTGCTATCGAATATATTACGACAACAACGGCGCCCCATTTGTGTTTGCCCTTAAATATAACATGACTTTCTAAAAAATCCGAAATGGATGCTTTTCCAGTTTAAAATACTTTTTAGCTCATTTCTTAAACATTCTCAGTTAAGAAATTACATTTTCAAGACTATACATTCGATCGGCTGCTCTTTTTTTCCACTTTATTCTGTATTCCTGTTACACTCAACACTCCCAAGGTACAGGATCCAGGATTGAAATTTGTATATAAATGGCATTCACGATAACAGTGCAATTATAATCGTGAAGCCACCTGGCTTTTGTACTTAGAAAAGTGAAGGTTCCAAACATTATAGCATTCGTGCGGTTTTACATGCACAAAATGACTATAGCCTGGTTTTGTTCCAAATCTACTGATATGGTGGTGTTTGGACGCACATACAGAAAAATCTAGATCGAAGGCATAAGCCCCCAATGTTTTTCAGCGTTATTTTGCTCGGCAACACCCTAGGTATCAACAGTTAAAATATAAAGGTAGGACACCAGACAAAGTTTTGAATCCGGAACCACCTTAATCATGAAAAAAACTGTTAATTTTCTTCAAATGAGTCAAAACATATTTTTCCCCATCCAAGAACAATCTAGATCGAAGGCACTACATTCACAAGAAATATAGTCTTAGATTGTCCTAATATTTCTCTCTTTTTTTAAATTAATTTATTTTCAGTCTCCCATTTCTTGTCATTTCTTGGATGAGAAAACAATCGTTTCTACCTATTTGTACAAAATAAAAAAAATAAAAAAATAATGTCTTATAGCACCGAAAAAAATACGTTCTTCAAGATATTCACTATTGTGTGACGTTACACATGTCTTCCGATCAAAGGACCTTGTATCCTGGGGTGGGTAATTGACCTCAGGTCAGGTACATTACAATACAGAAATACCAAAATAAAATACCTCCACAACAAGAAATTATTCAAATGGCATGAAATACAATATTTGTTTGTATACTTAGAAAAAATTCAAGGCACGGAGTCTCATGATTCTTGAGCAATAGGGCCGTGAAGTAGTGCATTCGTGCAAAATAGTTGATTCTGAGGTGAAAACAATTCTTATTGTTCTCTGTAAACATATGAAGATAAACGATAACCAGAACCAGATTTGGTCCACGACTAGCGAGTATGTTGTATCAAGCTTGTTCTGGTTATCGCTTATCTTCATAAGTTTTAATAAAGAAATATGATGTGTTTTCGCCTCAAAATTGGCAATTTTGCACGAATGCACTATACTGTTACATGCACGGCCCTGTTATTCAAGAATGATGAGACTCAGTGCCTTGAAACATTTCTGAGTATATCCATTATAATATTGTACTACATGCCAACTGATCAATTTGTTGTGTATGCAATATTTTATTTTTGTCACTTCTACCCCATCTGTTCTGGGGTCATTTAAAGAAAAGAGAGAAAGATTAGGAAAATCTAAGAATATATTTCATGTGAATGTCCCATTTACCAATTTAAACATAAATTTACTGCCTTAGAGAAAGACAAAATGAATTTATTGAGTAATAAATTTTAAGAAAATGTGAGAAAATAAGCTAGAAAATATTTTTACTGTGCTCTCAAACCAGTCACTTTCGGGTATATGCATATACCGAATAATGGCAGTTACCTTACCCAATGAGCATAGCGATAATGCAGCCAGTCAGAATCCATAATATCCACAGACTCCAGTACAGGCTCTCGAAATATAAGGTGTTGAATCCGATTCTTTGTTTTAGTCTTTTTCTTTCCCCCACAATGATTTGGAAACCGCCGGTAAATAAGTATTTTGGATGCCTCCATTGCGGCAAGACCAGGTGATATGGAATGGCGTCCATCGTCGCTCCGATGGGAGCGAAGAGTGTTTATGAAATTCACTACCGGTACAAATATCCTCCAGAAAATATATGGTGCAGCTGTTTATTTGTTTTCTTTCTCTTTCTATCTCGTCTTTTACCAGGAACGAACAAAACCTGGCTACCAGGAAATCCCGTTTCACGCGTGCATCATGGCGTGACACCTGAATAGCATTAACAATAGATTAATCGATTTGGACGGAAACTACCTAATACTATTATTAGAATATATAGATATTATACATGATTCGATCACATGTAAAGAGAGCAAGGCAAATATGAAAATCAACACTGTCAAGATCTATAAATGCGACGAATATGAAAAGCAATAACAGAAATACGTGGGGACATATTGCATTTATTCCAGTGGTGTTAATCTGTTTTGGTTCCATACAATTTCACCTCACTTGAATAGCAGCGAAAGGGTGTAAATTTTGTTTTATAAATAGCGCAAATCTTTCTAACCGTATGCCGTGGGTATAGCCTATAGTATTGGAAACTTCTACGGCGGGCCAATGATCGGCTGATGCAACAACAACAACAAATACTATACATGATTCGATCTCATGTAAAAAGAGCAAAGTAAATATGAAATTCAACACTGTCAAGATTAACTCAGAAACTCTGGCTGTAATAGGAAAATATAGGGTAAGGGGGCGTGGCATTCCTATCACAGATTCAGCAACATTACAACAACCAAAAAAAATAGACTCCTTAGCCGATGTTTTCCGGCTATGTCAAGATCTATAAATGCGACGAATATAACAAACAATAACAGAATCGCATTTTTCCAATAGTGTTAACCTGTTTTGGTTCCATACCATTTCACCTCACTTGAATACCAGCGAAAATGTGCGAATTTTGTTCTATAAATAGCGCATCTCTTTCTGATAGTATGCCATGAATACAACCTCCATACAGTGTTGTCTCCCCTCCTGCCATGTCGCACGACCCTGCCATCAGCCACGTACAGAGGGCGAAAAAAGATCGAGATTATAGAAGTGTTCTGCAGTGTAACAACCCGGAATTAAGCAAAATTAATCCACAGCAGCGCATTTCGGGGTTTGGCAGACGCATAATAGCCTGAGTGGAAAGGAATATTTACGGTAGCATAAGAAAAAAAACTTAGGTTTTAGCAAACCCCAAATTTAATATCTCCAAAGCTGCACCCAAAAAATGTATTTCAAACAGACAAAATGCCGAAGATTGATAATGGACAATTCCCACTATAATTCAAGTTAATCCCTGGACAATGCTGTCTGGCCTCGATGGCAGCGGGCGGTGCACAGACACCTGGAGGCCGCTTGAGTTGTGGGTTCGTTTTTCCCAATATTATCATATTTACCCCAGTTATCAATAGTTAAAAAAAAACCCGCTCCATGTTATAAACATAGAGAAGAAATAACGATAACAACCCGCGCACGCGGTGACCCACGTACTGTGTACAGTGTCGCCGACACTGGGGCAAGACATCATTATCCAAGGGTTAATGTGGAAAAGCAACCACGTAAACAGTTTCGACAGGCTTTTGAAATTGAGCTTCTGTCTGTTGTTTTTTTTTGGGGGGGGGGGGCTTTGTCGAATACATTTTAGCATGGATGTTTTTATATATCTAAAATATAACACCATGGACCAGAATAACATTTCGAGGTAATTGGAGCGATATGCAAGAGGTGGGAAAAATTGACGACGTCTGGTGACTAAAAACCAACGATATGGCTCTACAGGAAAGCATCCCTCGGCACCTTACATTTAGATCCGAGAATTCGGTGGAGTCTCGGACGTAGCCTGAGTATCTCAGCCTCGCTTTTATATTGGAGATGTCCATGTGGAGACTATGAAATATCCACACGGCCTCTAGCACCGGCTTAAGCGGAATTACATGTAGATAGGCTAGCTGGGAACTCATCTGGTGTTAATGGATGAGCATCGTAGAAGTCTGATGGAGAAAACGCCTCAATATATGGGGCAAACCTGGTAAATGCAAGAATACCCAGAAAAATCTCATCCAAGAAAATTCAAGAAATGGGAGATTACTAGAAATGCAGTCTTAGGGTTTTTGAAATATTTCTCTCTTTCTTTTTAATAATTTCTTCTCAGTCACACATTTCTTGTTTTTTCTTGAATGAGAAAAAATTTCGTTTCGAATTATTTGTATAAAATCAAAACCATTTATATATTTTACAACACCCAAAAAGTTTACAATATATTTATTAATGTGTATTAACACTAATTAGGTCTTTGGATTATGGACGCGGAAATTCTTTAATGGACGACGGCTGAATATCGAATGACGGGCTAGACACTTGTATTCTGATCAAATTTACTGCCTTAAATAGACAAGTTGCAATTTCTTAAGTAAAACATGTTAAGAAAATGTGAGAAAAGTCTAGAAAATATGTTTTACTGTGTTCTCAACCCATTCAATATAGGGATATGCATGACGAATCCTGGCAGTATCACCTTGCCAATTGAACAGAGCGATAATGCAGTCCGCCACAATCCAGAATGTCCATAGACCCGAGTCACGGTACAAACTTTCAGAATACAATGCGTTGAATCCGACCCTTTGTTTTAGTCTTTTCCTTTCCTCCACAATGATTTGTATACCTCCAGTAAATAAGTATTGTGGATGCCTCCATTGCGGTAAGACCAGGTGATATGGAATGGCCTCCATCGTCGCTCGCTGGGAGCGAAGCGTGTTTATGCAATTCACTACCGGCACATATATCCTCCAGAAAATATCTGGTGCATCTGTTTATTTGTTTTTTTCCTCTTTCTATTTAGGAGTTAATGACCGCCTTAGTGAATATTATCGTGTAATAATTGTTCGATGTTTAGTTTTAGACCGTCAATCAAAAAACCGAGCGGCGTAGCATTTTGATTTTAAACTAAACATCGAACAATTATTACACGATAATATTCACTAAGAAGGTCATTAACTCCATTCTAACATGCACAATGATAAATATTTCCTCATTTCATAAGCGGAATAACAAATTTTCTGCAAACTTGTCCCGTTTTGATGCGAGAATTTCGTGACTGGTTTGCAGGCCATGCTCGCGCGTGCTGTCCGTTCACGAGCTGCAGCTGTGTGAACTCCGCCCACTGCGCATTGAATGAACCAATCGTCGCGCAGCTTTGTAGCACTGCGTCACAAGAATGAGACGTCACCAGTTCGGCACGTGAATGTAACAGATCACAACAAACAAATGAAGATTATCGTGTGATAATCTCCGTATGTTTTGAGGTCTGAACCAATCAGCGCACGGTTATAACGTGGAGCATGTTAGAATTCGTCTTTTACTAGGAATTTAGCCAGAAACGAACAAAATCTGGCTACCAGGAGATCACGTTTCACGCGTGCATTATATATTATGGCGTGACACATAGATATCATTAACAATAGATTAATCGATTTGGACGGAAACTACCTGATATTATTTTTAGAATAGGGGGCCTATACAAATACTATACAAGATTCGATCACATGTAAAAGGAGCAAGGCAAATATGAAATTCAACACTGTCAATAGTGAGACGACCAGCCTATGCTGTACCGTTTTGTTTTATTGAGAGTTATATTGAGATCGTTTTCCAGTACAGAAGCCTAACATGTAAATGTGTTATCGATGGCCTAATTTTCGTTTATGCCTGTAAAACGCTCACCTGATCAATTCAGAGTAATTTTAACAGCTGTCTTGTTGATGGATTGTATCAGTGTTTGGTACAGATCATTAGCATTTGCTGACAGGTGATGACATAATTCTTTTATGGAGTTATCGCTATTTTTATGCATCTTTGCTGACAAGTTCTGGCCGATGTCCGCCATGTTGTTTCATGATCACATAACTGGACAGATTCGTGTCTTGCTATAACTATTTATTGTCGCTGTTAGTGATAACTAACGATCTGATTATTCTCAGAGGCATAATAGTTAATTATTCTCTTGGAATTATTGACTGTGAAATGTTTAATAAGCCGTAGAGGGAACTTTTATGGGTGGCTGTACATTGTTTTAGTAGTTGGGAAAGTTTCTGATAGGTGGAGTTGTACCGAATGACCGCACGAGTTAGGAGAGTATAAATACGATGACAAGACGACTTGAGAGCAGACAGCCTTTGGCTCTCTCACTGATGACAGATTGCTTTAAGCTTTCTCACCGAGAAGACCTGCCAATAAGGTACAATATGGGTTCTTACATTGATGATATGGCACGGAGTGACAAATAAAGAAGCCTTACCCTACCAAACAGATGTCCCATACATTTTAGAGATGAGCCATAAAAACCCATAACCCGTTACAAACCCATAACCCGTAAGAAACCCGTCAAAAAACATAAAGAGTTACGGGGTGGTATAGATGTATAACTGTGCTATGATGACTATTAGAGATGAATAATCCTAACCCGTAATACCCGTAAGAAGTTACGGGGTGGTACGGATGTGTGCAACTGATGTTTTGAGTGTCCCTAGATGACAAAACCCAGAACCTGTAAAAACCCGTAACAAGTCCATAACCCGTAATACCCGTAAGAAGTTACGGAGTATTACTCGGATGTTGTACCTGTGTTGCAAGCATACCTAGTGAGGAAGTATACCCATAACATCCGTATGCTGTTACAGGTTATTAAGGCTGCCGCGTAGCGTCGCAGCCTTATTGAACCAGCTTGGTCTCATGGGGGCCAAAATCGCTTTGTCCGCAAGATTGCGAAAAAACAAAGCAGAGTTGAGACTTACCGTCACAGCGCCAAATGTGGAGAATATATTGAATCAGAAATTCGTACCAATTTGGGCTGTCTCAGATAAACGGAAGTCTGTTTTTCAAGCCCAAATTGTTTGTGTAAAATTCTGAACCGGAAGTTCAAAATCCAAAATCCCCCTGCAAAATGGGCTCTCGCGAGACTTTTACGACAGCTTCTTGGAAGTGATCTGCCTTTATGTAATTAATCTGCTCGTTGAGGGCGCTGTGGTTAGCGAAGTTTGAAAGGCAAAACTAATGGATAAATAAAAAGAACTGCACTGGATTGATGCCACGGTCTGGCCTGTATTTCTATCAAGTGTTCATGCCTGGCAACAGCAATTCGATAACCAGAACAAGCGGAGTGATCGTTTTATTGCGGAGAATAAAAGCTGAATTAAACTTTGTCACTGAGTATTTTAATCGGAAGAAAATCGTGCTTGCCAACACGGGCAGCTAACACATGAACATGAACGTTGCGTCGCCCGTGCCGATTTTGACTTGCTCCAGACATGCTAACGTAGCACTCGCGAGTTGATCTAGTGAAGGCAACAACAACAACAACAACAATTATTTTGCTTGATTATTTGTCACGACATTTTCATTTGGGAACTCGACTTATCTCTTGAGGAATTCAATATTTATCCACTATAACACATTTTTTTTTGCGCGTGTTTCGCGCGCATTTTCCCATCGATAAAAAACAATTGTTTGGGGCAAAACCCAATTTCCAAATTTCTCAAAAATTCAATTCTTCAAATTCAAGTTTTTATTCTGGGTTTAATACTAACATATGATATTTAAGAAAATATCGTACCAACAAATTTAATCTCATAATTGAACCTTTTGTTGACATGTCACACTCCCTAATAGTGGAACAGTCTGGTGAGAGAAATGAGCCCACCGAGTCAACATCCATCTTAGCATGCTGAGGGCATTTCACGTTTTGCTTAAGACTGCCCTTAGCTCAACGCTATGATTCGGCATGTATTCCACATGGTGCCACCTCTCGGCTGCAAAGGATATATTTCTGGAGGGACATAATCCTGTTCGAAAGTTGTTCCTGAAGCATCAAGTGACATGCCCGCCGCATTTAAACGAGCCAATGAAATTATCTGTATTTAAATATTTTGACCTGGGCATTTCAGACATGTCAGTCTCACTTGAGTGCAGAGGCGCAAGACTGAGGGATTCTATGCGAGACAAAAACGAATCAGCTATTTTAGTTCTCACTCTAATGGAGCATGCTTTTTACTTCTGGACGGTAACTTTCAAAAACCTGAACGGATTCTTTGCAGATTTGGTATGTGGATAACGAGGATATCACTCGAGATTGCTTTCCATGCTGGGTACTGACTGTTAAGGTTCCAAGCCAAATCAGTAGTTTCAATGTCGGTGGACTTCAGACGCTCTGATT
>JAVTVY010052258.1:0-27879 GCA_036873755.1 Hanleya hanleyi | reverse complement strand
CCAGCATCAACTTCCCACAAGTGCCAACATATATCAAAGGCCAAAAGGTCTGTACAGGGGGCGGGCCTCGGGGACGAAACGTACACCAGGAGAATCTCGCCATATGCAGGAAAAAATTACAACACATATAAGGGAAGTGGGAAGAGGTGCCGACATACTGACTGCGTCACATGACTTCACAGAATAGTCTTCTGGTTAACCTATTCTAAAGCATACCAAGTATCTAACGATTCGTGATGTGTTGTATCTCAGGTACGCTTTTATTGTACCTGTTCATGTGGCAACTTGGATGATATGACCACACGGCCCCTAGCACCGGCATGAGCGGTATTAGATACAAATCTAGAGAGCTATGATGGAAATGCTCTGACAACTCGTGTACTGGTAATTGGTGAGCTGTTTCGCTGTGACAACTCGTACATTGGAGATTGGTGAGCTGTATCATCGTCAGATGTAAATGACGGCATTTAACACAAAAGAATAGTCTGTAATGCCCGATGTCGACCCAGCATCAGCTTCCCACAAGTGCCAACATATATCAAAGACCAAAAGGTCTGCACAGGGGGCGGGCCTCGGGGACGAAACGTCCACCAGCAGAATCTCGCCATATACAGGAAAAAATTACAACACATATAAGGGAAGTGGGAAGAGGTGCTGACATACTGACTGCGTCACATGACTTCACAGAACAGTCTTCTGGTTAATCTATTCTAAAGCACATACCAAGAATCTAACGATTCGTGATATGTGTTGTATCTCAGGTACGCTTTTATTGTACCTGTTCATGTGGCAACTTGGATGATATGACCACACGGCCCCTAGCACCGGCATAAGCGGTATTAGATACAAATCTAGAGAGCCATGATGGAAATGCTCTGGCAACTCGTATACTGGTAATTGGTGAGCTGTTTCGCTGTGACAACTCGTACATTGGAGATTGGTGAGCTGTATCATCGTCAGATGTAAATGACGGCATTTAACACAAAACACTAGTCTGTAACGCCCGATGTCGACCCAGCATCAACTTCCCACAAATGCCAACATATATCAAAGACCAAAAGGTCTGTACAGGGGCGGGCCTCGGGGACGAAACGTCCACCAGCAGAATCTCGCCAAATACAGGTAAAAATTACAACACATATAAGGGAAGTGGGAAGAGGTGTCGACATACTGACAGAGCCACATGACTTCACAGTATAGTCTTCCGGTTAACCTATTCTAAAGCATATACCAAGAATCTAACGATTCGTGATATGTGTTGTATCTCAGGTACGCTTTTATTGTACCTGTTCATGTGGCAACTTGGATGATATGACCACACGGCCCCTAGCACCGGCATAAGCGGTATTAGATACAAATCTAGAGAGCTATCACCGGACAGGGTGTCGTGGAATCTTTATTGCACTAGAAAAAGACACCGTAATTAATTCCAGTGTTCGACTCATTTAACATTGTGAATATTACAGTACAAATATAGTAGTGTCAATTAGCCCCAAAATTCAATAGTAGTATCATTTGCCGTTTGGAATCAACAAATCTATATACAAATAATACACAGTTCATTAGGCATGTTCAAAACAATCTTGTATAAGTTTATCATAGCTAATTCGACATACCTCTAGGCTTTCCAGACAAAACTCTGAGCACACTCGTGCGAATCCAAATCATGGACTCTAACATGTACTTTTAAACATGTACCATATACAACGGGATCTCTCCGACCCGCTCCCCACTAATGTCGCTCGACAATATGTAACACACAGCAAGATTCTACCTCTTTAAAAAGAGTTGGGTCAGAACCGCATTTGACTATCAAAATGCCGCCGTGCCCGTGCCGTCCACAGATTCTGTAATCCTACAATCTGTACACATATACAATGCTAATATGGTTAATCTGAATACAAATCATTGTATCGGTCAGGTAAATTACAGTGACCGCAACACTTCACAATCAAGTAAATCCAAGCGTGTGCAGAAAATAATCGGAGCGAAGCTCCACTAACTATTTGCATATAAAAAGATAGGACCAACAAATCTCTCATAAGGCGGTCTTTTTATGTTCGTGTCAGTTTACACACATAGCTGTACCATGACCATGTACCGGTTATACGGACAATTGCAAATTATAGGGACTTCATTCACCCCTCAACTAAGAATAATCTTGCACTTGTCCAAATCCTATTAGAACCTGCATTGCCGTCTCAGAGTCAACATAGCAGTAGTGATTAAAATGCCCTGCTCAAGATATCCGCCCCAACGTTATCGTCACCCTTAATAGACTCCACTACATAAAATGTAAGGTTGGAGGGATAACGCCCACCGCAACAGTCGCTGATTAGTATGCTTCGCTTGATTGAGATATACTAACACTGTGAACAAGCTGTGGTGACAAAGTGCCAAAATATCACCAGTAACTTGGTCCCTTTTCCTACTGATCTTGTTTCGACGCAATCGTTGATTTCAAGAAAACGTCACCACTAGCGGTATTGTGCGTTCCGTTTTGATACTAACCCATACTGCTGATTTTCCTTAATGTCACCAGTGTTATCGTTCCCTTAAACTGATTATACTGGTGACGATTGTAAAAATCAGCGTTTAGATGCCCCAAATGTGTTTCCGCTAGTGGTGACAAATAAGGAAATCACCGATTATATCTCGGCGGTCGATCTTTGATGTGAAGGCTCGAGGCAGTGGTAGAGATAAATGTTCGTGAGGCAGGACGGGTGTGTCCCTTATCGGCATTATCGGTAACGCGCAGACGACAGCGAGGTTTAACTATCCATATCTACTGTTCATCACCAAATATGAGCGAAAATCAGCATGAAGGGCCCAAACGTCCAGATAAGTTGTAGATCTGATCTGTTTTGCCGAGTAAAGGTGTTCTAGGATGTGATCAGCTCAAGTTACTTTGAATACGAGAGAAAACTTGATGTGGAGTACAGTATGGCCCTTCTTTATATTCAAGGCATTCTAAATGTTTTATATTGGACTTCATCTTAAAACATCTTAGTTTCATCTTAAGACTTACCATAATTCTATGCTAAGTGTTCAAATTTTTTTTTATTCTAAATCGAATCGTAGTAGATTGATATCTCAAACAGATTTGGTGTCTATAAATGTCGCGAACACACACCCAGTTATACAGGCAGATATGGAATAAGTGTATATGTCATAATTAATGAGGAGTCGAAAGTATTAATACTGGGGATATTACAGGAACGTTCCATTCAACGCATACCTGCATACCGTGGCATTTTCAAATAAACGGCGGTATATCTTCCCAATGACATAATTCAACATATTGGTGTGGGGTGATGAGATGGGATATGAGGGAAGGGGAATGACTGGGGGCAGTTACGCTGCCTCGTCTCATTTTAGGCCATCGAGTCAATGATACATTGTGAATTATTATATCAGGGTGAGGTTAGTTATCTAATCTAATCATGTTATCATTATCCTGTGTCGATAATTATCCAGAATGTATTTCATGGCAAAGTTACGTGTATTTTTGCATGAATACCATACATGCGGCTCAGTAGATGTCTTCCCTGATAAACTTACATTGAAAAAGTCCAATCCTGGATTCCCGAGATAAATGAAATTAGTCCTGAATGAATGGTGCCCAGATAGCAGCGGCAGGCGGATTTGACGCGTGACTCCAGGCTTGAATTTGCGGCTCATATTTTTGCACTCTCTCCAATGCATACAACAAAGGATCTATTTTTTATCAATGAAACCTGGACCACATTTGTAATTTTAACCCCAAGTTTCCAAAACTATAATCAGTGTAACATAGTAGTCCCTTCTGTGATAATATGATGCATGTTGAATATTCCCCCAAATTAAACCAGTTATAAATTGAACTGCAACAGGCTGTAGGCCTCGGGAAGAGATCAGATACATATGTCGCTGCTATCTGGTAAAATACGTTGTCCACGGATTACCTTCAATTATAACTAAATATATACATATCACCAGCTTGGTGCGCGGGCATTTCCCCTTCAGACATTTTCCCCTGAGGACATTTCCTCTCTTAGGACAATTCCCCCTCTCTGTACATTATTGTACTTTGAACTCGTAAGAATGTGTACCAAGGGTGAAATATGAAAATATTGTTTGTTATTATTGTTTTCTATGATTTGGCGTGATTAAACAATAGTATAAGTCAATAACTCTTGCATAACGTGTTCGCGTTAATTAACTATTTAGTGATAATGCATGTCTGGGTTATAGTATAATTTTTTGTCTATATTTTGCACCATTGAATAATAACATATGATATGCATGCAAGTTAGCAGAGATCACACAGTGATAGATGAATCTCATATACCATGGTACAAAATAATTACAGGCATCCTCTAAATACGAATTATGGCAGGCCTGGCATTTTATACCATGGTACAAAATAATTACAGGCAGCCTCTTAATACGAATTGTGGCAGGCTTGGCGATTTACAGGCATCCTCTAAATAGCATTCTCATGGCATCAGATTGTATATCCCCTATTGTCGTATATACCCTCTGATGTCAAAGTGGGGCTAATTGCGGCGCGCAGCTTTTCTGTGCATTGCTCTCGCCCAATCAACAGCCTCCGTTACTAAATGAAGCGAACTTTTTGAGATTACCGAATAGGACCGAAGATTTTCGAAAAGCTTAGCGTAACTTCGGCGAGCCAATCAACATATGCGTTGTATATCGACGAGAACGAACAGAGGCAAATCTTTGATGGGCATCCTGTTTTAAAAACCGGACTGGTATTTGTGATCTGTCAGTTAACTTCCATCATGAACAAGCAAGTAAACGTACTTCGAGCCCTGGGATTTACAGCCACATATCTTGGACCTGGCGATTGCGACAGAAAAACTACAGGAGGGACCTCATTCATTTGTATTCCCAAGCCTCGAATTACTGTTAAATCAAGAAGAGAAACGCGATTTGCTAATTATCAGGTCGCTGTTTGATCAAATATAACGACAGAATTGACCTACCAGTACCCTTTATTATCTGTGCAAATACGAACAAAGGGTGACCTATAACCTTTCAGGTCTATAAAAACTTGGCATTAAAACACTAACAGTATGAGATAATACACAAGTGTTTGAGGCGCATACAATACACGCCTCCTGTCTCCCCCGACGAGAGTACACAGGGCTCGAAACACTTCGTGCTAATACACACACGTGCACCATGAATATATACATACATGTACATGGCGGTGTCGGGATTGTACATGTACCATTCTATCCTTTATAAATATGGATTGACGATGACTTTAATATGCTGATACGCAAAAAGTCTGAGCTTCACCAGTGTGATTTCTGGAGTTAGTTTTATACTATAATACTGAAAATTGTGATAATACTGGTATTGTCATTTTTTAATTCAAAGCCAATTTATTTAATAAGCATTTTTTAGTATGAACAAATTTAAATAAGTTAGTTTGATAAAAAATTGCCATTTGAAAAAAACAAACCGAATCAGTTATTAAATTAAACCACAGTTGCACAGTTGCTGAAATGAAATCCGTTTTTTTTTCAGACAAAATCGTAATATTATTTATACATGTAGTTATAACCCGGGAAACACATTTAACTGCAGATATCTTATTATTTAATATTTAGTACTGTGAGGAAATTAGGCCAATGATGTGTTCCGATGCATATTTCTCGTCCACCTCCTTCACTGGTTGTTTTTATTACTTGCTGCACATAAATACATAATAATATCTACCTCGCTGAAGTTCAAATGAGTAATTTTGGTTGAGTAATTTTTCAATATTATATTTTGCGTTGACGTTGATTTGTGTTGTGTTACCCTCATGACATGAAACACAGATATCATTCGATACACTTGGCCATAATATAATTTTCTGAATGACGCACACTTGTTGATTGTCGGGTCACTACCACATGCTTGATCCATTTTCCAGGGTCATTATCAATTAATGCTTACAATAGTTCTCAGCGTGAATCGGAATGCTAGCCTGTCAAATGTTGTTTACAATATGACCGCCAGTCTCCACGTGGTGAGCAGCTGTGATGACGTAGTCAGCCGGAAAATATAACACGCTCTCTCATTGGCTCAGCGGAAAAGACGCAATGCGGCTGCGCGCCAGGCATTTGTATAGGGGTGAAGTCAGATTCTTGTTTACCGACGGTTTGGAGGTTACAAACTCTGACGTTGGGAGAATGCTAAATAGGAATTATGGCAGGCTCGGCATTTTATACCAGGGTACAAAATAATTACAGGCAGCCTCTAAATACGAATTATGGCAGGCTTGGCATTTTATACCATGGTATATATTATTTAGAGGCAGCCTCTAAATGACGAATTCTGGCAGGGATGGCCAACCATACGAATATTTCAAGTATGCCCTAAAAGACATACACACACGGTACATGGAAATACCGTGGTTTATATTAGTCTGAGATCTACCTTTGGACGGGAAGAAACCCGGTATGTCCGACAGCTGTTTATATGTTTAAATAGGACCATAATTGTTTACATATCGTTCACACATGCAGAGTATCGACATATGTCGATAGTTCAAATTCCGTTCAATGTTGATCTTTGCGGATTATGGGTAAATTTTCTCAGTCATCGGAAAGGTAAACAGGGCTGTCTGGATACCGTGAGCAATAGTGTTTGTACAACCAAACCAAATCACGTGTATATACGTGCGTATAATGAACCCATGCACTTCCTTTGACTTCTCCGTGTAAGTTTTCACCATCCAGTAGTACGACAGACCTTCCTGTGGGAGAAAAATATCCCAGTGACGTCACCGTATCTAATACAATATTATGAGTTGACTGTATCAAACTAAAGTTAGCGGGCTGTCAGAGAAGAACAGTGAACTAGGGCATATTGTTGGACTGCCCGCTCGTGAGATGTTTATCGGTTGATTGGTTGATTGGTTTGTAGGAATGGAATAAAGTATATTTGTTAAAATATAGTACAATTTGCTGACTTTCTTTCCACTTCAGGTATTTGGAGCTCAATCTCCAAAACAACGCTATTCATTGGGAACCGACGCTTCCTTCCCCCGGATCACCCATTGAGATGGGATCGAACATATCCAGATTCTCATCTGGTATATACTGTAAATTAGAATACATAACTAGGGTATTCTTGTAGTATGGACGAAAGCAAGCGTATACGTGTTGATGTTGCCAAGACGCGAAATTATTTCCTACTCACACGTCTGTGGGTTAACTTCTGTTTATATTTTGGTGTAATTATGATGTGTATCTAGTGTGCTGGCAGATATAATTGCTAAAACAGCATTGTTGCACTGATGCCATAGACTGTTTTTACACTATTAAACGTTCTGGACATTGCAACCTGGAGTCGGAAATCCCACATGATTATATATGACACGGCCAGGTTTAAACCTGGTAGGGGATGTGTCGGAGATTTTCCTCCCCGTCCCATCCCCTTCGGATGTCATCGTTACCTCCAAGAGTAGGCTGTGACTTTACGCACTAAATATACAAATTTCCTGCTAGTGCAAGCTAAAATATAATGTAAATGATATTTCTGCTTCAAACAGCATGTAAAAGGCCTATGCCCCTCCTGGACGGATGTTCCAAACAACGATACACCCATGTTAACTTGCATAATTAATGATTAATGCATTGCTATAGATAGATAGATAGATAGATAGATAGTTTATTGCATGAATTGTGCCCCAGAAAAGGGCTAAAATGCATAGATACATACATGTACACACATATATACATACAAAATATACAGACATAACATAATATACACAGTAAAATAATAGATAGGGTACACATACTAAAATACCTCATTAAAAACTTGATGGCCGATAATGTTATGCAGTATTCAATTATCTGTAGTACTGAAGCAGTCAAATACAAATTTTGCTACATTCTTGGTAATTATTTTGTCTGAACATGGAGGTATAAATCGGGAGGAGACGCAGATTGGGGTGATGAAAATGTTCAATATACGATACCGACACAGTAGGGTATAGCGGATTAATCTGAGGGATTATAGCTGGCTCGGCCATGTCCGGCGTTGATTCGGGGGTAATCGATTTCACGCACATGGACTTGCTGTCGACCTATTAAGCGTTGTGTATTCGAAGTGGCTATTGCCAATTATCCTCCCGCTGCGTTGATCACCATCGGGCGTAGTTTGTGTAAAAGAAGTTTTTGAAGTTTTGAAGAGACTTAGATCACTTGAATTATTTATTATATTTATCAACATGAGAAGGTCCAGGAGTAGAAAACCAGATTTTGTAACGGAGCGTACACATGCCCGGTTAATGATTTTTGGAAGAAATACTTGTCCGTAAAAATGTTGTTTATTTGACGACTGATTCTCAGCTTAAAAATGCATATCATGGGATATAATGCAATATAAAAACAAAACCTTATAATAATCTCTTTGTCATGTATACCAAGAAGATTGTGTGTAATAATCATGATAACTGAAACAAATTTCAGATAAATAATTCATATTCCAAGACTTGTATATCTGTAAGATGGATTGAAGTTTGATCAATATTGTAGTTTAAGGGCCCCTTCTCATACGGGTTTCGAAGCTCATCAACTTTCATTTCACGGTACTTTCTTAGTTCATTCAAGATGTTTACAAGCGCTATATTTTGAAATAGATAAATAATAAATAAATAACAAGGAGAGAGCGGAGGGAGATATAAATAGAAGAGAAGAAGAAGCGACCATGTACAATTTCGTCCGTCAGTTTATCGGTCAGGTTATATTGGTAAATAGGTCGGTTCCTGCACACAAGCGACAGCGTCTCCGCAGCTGTTCCATGTGTAGGTCCATTATCCTGGTTGTCTGTGGAGGAGTTGAAAATTGTAATTTTATTAAAATGTATAAAAAGAATGATACAATTAATCGCATTGTATGTATTTATAGGTACACCATATCATCAGTTAATGGAAGTAATGATCTTTGTAAGCTTAACTGGTGTACTATTCCTTAATAGCAATCGTTTATATGCAGACTAGAGGTTATAATTCATTTTTTTCTTCTTGTAAAATGTTTCAATAAACTGTTTCGATTTCAAGACAGATGGTAAGCATGATAAATAAAAACTACAACTTACAGTTTTATTCCAAGTTACTTTGGAAACACGTGAAAATTGCGCTGTTAGACGGCGTTGTATCTTGTGTAGATTGCTTTCAGAATTCCGTCGCCAAGTTTTGAGACGTACGAAAGAAATTCTTCACTTTTATAACGAATATTTTTGGTATAACATCTCACTCGGGCAGATTCTCAAGCGATGTGTTAATTAACATTTCCTGTTTCCAAAGAATTAAGGAAACTATGTTATTTGTACCGGGTATTCATTAATATTTATCCATTAAACTGATGTTAAATATCGCTAGTCTGGCTTCAAATATAAACTAGAGCCTTAGGCACTGAAACGGGGTTATTTTAAATGTAAAATAGGCTGTTGGAATAATTCCACTAACTCTTTGATGTTCAGTTCCATGGCGAAAAGCCATACAATTTATAGTCTCACATATTTCTCTCACTAAAGATTCAGTGCATATAGTGTAATTGTACACATATAAATATTTAAAAAAAATAAATTGTGACTGATGGGACAGACATTTATTATGAAACCAACCTGGTGAAATGATAAATAATGTCTTCTCCGCATGTTACCAATATTTGTAAAATATTTTTACTTTTGATTATAGAAAGCATATCCTTCAGCAGTAAATGACAAAAGATGAATATTGAGATACAATGTAAAATCCTCATATGGCATATTATTTACATGTACCGGTACCTCCACTTGCCAGTACACCCCTATAGTTAAGTTTGGAAGGTTATAAATTCTTACAATGGTTGTATGCAGACTTGTTATATAGCTTACTGCTGTCTAAACATAATGACTCATACTTTGACCCTATCAATTAACCATATCAGCTAAGTAAATCAAGCCATTGACCCAGGTCATGCATGTGTCTTATTTTCTGATTGGTATAGAGAGTCTAGTGGAGAGAATGTTTGTGTGTTAGCCCTAAATAACATACCCTGTATACAATTTCTGCAAGAATGGAAGCCCAGAAAAATTAGAATTTCTTGCCAACATGGCAAACATATAAGTCTGCCCTAAACTATTTTCTTCTGTATATGTTAAATGTTCTAAATAAAGTTTTTATCAACCAGCGATTTATGACATCCTCTCGGGAAAACACTCTGAGTCCACCTCTGGATAGTACGACTTTGTATTCATGCTCTAAAGCAGGAAATCTATGCGAAAATCACATCTGAACATATATAAGAATAGCAGAAAATATTTAACTTCACTAATATAGACCAGGTGACACAAAATCTAGCCAAAATAGTTGACCAAACTGTCTGCAGTAGCTGAATAACTTGAGGACTTTTTTCTTCTGCTCTTCCTCTCAAGCCTAAAGCAGTTGAATAAACAACCAGTCACCCTGGCAACGGTACCAAATGTGCTGAAGTTTTTCCTGACTAAAATACAGGACCATTAGTCCCTACGGGCCTACATAGCCCCGGGAAAAAGTGTTCTTTTCTCATTGTGAGGAACACCGCATGTATATATTTTTTGTGGTATTTACAATAATTTGTCCTGACTTGAGTAATATCTTTTTCTTGATTATAAATACCTGCAATCGCAATCTTCTAACGGCAAAACAATAACATTCAATGGGCCTGTTAATCTCAAAAGCGACCGTTAAACGATCCCACTGCCAATTGTGTATTCGCGGATTACTCACCGAGCAATCAGCTCCCACGGGGGTATACACAAACGGACGCCGGGTCATTACTTAATAGCTTTTTTGAAGCATCAAATACAGAGAAAACGCCGAAGTAATGCTTACCAAATCCCATTTTATCCAACTTGAGTTAAAGCCTCCCGGAAATGCTAAACAGCAGGATATAGATCTGTTTACGACCTTTAACATAAGCATAACTTTTTCCCGATTTGAAATGCGGAAAGTGGGTTATTTTGTCATTAAAACTTTCATAGTTTGGCAGAAGTCACCATGTATTTCAAATGGAGAAATATGTATATATTCAATCGCTTATTTTACACGAACGGGATAAGCCTCCTGTAAGAACCATAGATTTTCCGATTCCCTATAGTAATAGCTACTCGCTCACATTTTTGGGTCATGTCTGGAAATGAGGAAGTTAGCATAAAAGGAGAAAATACAATATAGATAGAGAAATGACAGCCTGTCCCGCAGCTCAGCACCAATAAGACATACAGCCATGACTCAAATATTGTGATAAGGGAAATTATTTCAAATAAATAAACATGACATATGCGCATAATTTTCACTTGGTAATTTCAATTTGTGGAGACTGCGCACGATGACACCTCACTTCCGGCCATTTCTGATTGAACAGAAAGGAGTCGCAGGATCAGAGAGCGGCAGCGTACATTGAACATGGAAGACACGCCGCCCAGCTGGACGGCTTTTCAAAACACAAGAGCTCAGCGGGCCTGAGCGCTGGCCAGTCAGTCCTGGCTTGTGGAACAGTCTCCTTTCGATTTATACCTCCATGGTCTGAACAACTTAACAGTTTTATAAAAAGACCATCGTTTGATATATCGGATGTAACAGACTCAACATTCTTCAACGATATATCTCGATGTGCATTAAAAGCAGTACAGCACAATAGGAAGTGTTTTTCATCTCCAATTACCTGACAAGTTGTACGAAGTCTGTCACATCTGGGAGTCTTGGTATACCTGCCACTTTCTATTGGTAGTCAACTGCTTGACATATCGGTCTTACTTGTAAACGAGCGTTTGCTATCAAAACAAATGATTTGTTGTTGTTTTAGTCCGCCATCTCGAATTACACCAGTAGTTAGAAAGATCCAGGTTTGCTTACACAACCAGCGGCATATTTTGATCATCCCTGTATATATTGGAATCGGGCAGATTTGAGTATCAGGCGATTCAAAACGATTGATGAAAATGATCAAATCTCAGCTTTCCGGTGCCATTTTTAGCGCTCTATTATTTTGAACGTATGCGCTTAGTTTCACAAATGCGTGTAAGCCCTATTCCGATCATAGCTTATCAGTGATCCATAATATAAATATTTTGAGTGGCAATTCAGCCCCCTTCCTGTTTTTTTTCGTGAATATACCATTCAATCTGTTAATATTACTCAGACGCAATAAAAGTCACATAAAGCTATCACTCACTATTGTATAAGGGCTTATATGGGTACGGACAGTTTCACTCGGAGAATTCCCCATTGGACAGTTCCTCGCTCCATCTTTAACCCAGAATATAAAAATGTCATTTACAATAAAAAAAAAAACACACACACACACACACACACACACACACACACACACACACAAATGGTCTATTATTTCTCATTAAAGCACGGAAAACTTACAGAATACAATAACTGTCCACCTTCACTTATTGGGAAAACAAAGAAGAGCCTGTCTGTACTATATACCAATGATATTAAACGCACCTGTTATACTGATCAAAAGAAATACCGAATGTCTTACATGAATATTGTGCTATATTCATG
Organism: Hanleya hanleyi; assembly: GCA_036873755.1. Taxonomy (NCBI): domain Eukaryota; kingdom Metazoa; phylum Mollusca; class Polyplacophora; order Lepidopleurida; family Hanleyidae; genus Hanleya; species Hanleya hanleyi. The sequence goes on along the minus strand of JAVTVY010052258.1, from coordinate 15,332 downwards.
TCCACTATATGGTCGCTAAACATTATCTGAAATATAACACTGAAAGGCATAACTATATTCTTATTTTTCTATGGGTTCAATTCGAAGTGTCTAAGTGGGGAAATGTCCGTTCTATCCATGTTATTTCGGTGTCAGGACATTTAGGCATGCGACATTTTGGCACACGACATTTCGGTAACGAACATTTCGGCACGCGATATTTCGGCACGCGACATTTCGCACAAAGTGAACAGTACGACATTTTGGCACGCGACATTTCGGCAACTTTTTTTTACAGGCTAAATTATTGTTAAATAATAGCTAAATTATTATTAAAATTGCCATATTTCACTATTATATTACCATACTGAGGGCTCTATCCTCTGGATACAAACCAGAATAATATTGCAGCGCACAACGTAAGACTACATTGTAAACTGGCATAATGTTTTCTACATGTAATTAAAAAAAAACAAAAAGACAATTATATCATATATACATGTATATTTTATTCACAGGGTAAATAAACAATACGACAAGCATTACTCGTGGGCATTAACAGCACATATATTGCAGACCGAAAATACTATAAATTTGTTTTAGCTGAGCAAGAACAGTTTGTTCACTGGCCATCCATCACTGGCTTCCACCGAATGGTCCGTCCTGCACCTCGAAGAAAAGCCTCGATCGTTCGCTGACCGATAGCCCGTTCCTGGCTCAAAGTAATAATTTAGCCTGTAAAAAAAGTTGCCGAAATGTCGCGTGCCGAAATGTCGCATGCCAAAATGTCGCGTGCCGAAATGTCGCGTGCCGAAATGCTGCGTGCCGAAATGTCGCGGATCCGTTATTTCGGGCTGAATTGGCAAGTAAAGGATCCAAGTAGTTGCACTACTCTTTTGAGAACACAGTAGACTGAACATATATTACATGCCAATGCTCCGATTACGTTGTATCACGTAACACGATGAACGTGGCAGTTTGAAATGAATGTAAAGTAAACAAACTGGGAACTTGTCAATATTCGAAATACAAGTTGACTGGTAGATCTGAAGATAAGGGTGTGAGGAGTGATCAATGTACATCTGCCTTCAAAATATATACCGGTGTGAGCTGATACGGAAGGAGTGGAATACCACTGATTGCAACTCTCAACTCCACAAATCATCACATTCGTGTGGTTGAAAGGAAACACAGTTATTTTTAGTACTTTTTTAATGGCGTCGACAAGGATGCTCCCCAAAACTATGCAATTACATCCTGCCCACAGGAAGCAATGACACTCAGAGTTATTCATGAGAATATAATTCATGTGTTTGTGATAGATTGTCACAGTCCAGGATTAATAATGATGAACATGAGTCAGGTTTTATACGCTACAAACACACAGTGCTACAAACTCACAGTGAGTAAGACGCCATAACAAATATGAACAGAAATGAGGCGTAGATAGTGTGTATATGAAATATGTATGTACTTGTACATCAAATGTCGATTTAGTTGTGAGATAACAACCATGCAACCAAGCAATATATCCTCTACCATAATTGCCTCTGTGGTTGAAAAGATGAGGTGGTATATGGGGTGGTTTGTCTTGTTTACTACCGGGACTTAAAATAACAATTCACAATAACCGTCTATTTCAACAAAATTTGGCAGACACATTGCAATAATTTTTTGAAGATTCAGGTAAAACAGAACGAAACAGAGTGGCTGTGTGTTGATTAGGCATGGGGTGGGGGGGGATCTGTCGTTCATGTACGAAATTACACAAGAAAAATGAAAATAATAGGATAGGAGCCGTCTATTTCAACGAAATTTGGAACACCTCTTCCTCAATGTATAATCAACAAAATTACGAAATTTATCGAAATGAACATTAAGACGATCAAGAAAATTAAAAATGTTTGTACCTGGTACCCAACAATGATGTGTCACCGATGTGATTGTGAGGCGATTTGAAAAACAAAATAATTGTTCGGTCATCACGTGACTCGTCGAATGGCCGTTCCAATGAGAATACGTGGTCCGTTCATTATATCGTAATTGTTGCAAATTTAACGAAAACCAGTGGCGGAGTGCAGTGGGCGAAAGGTGGTGTAATATATGGCAATGAACTTTTTTCTAAATACGGAAAGGACTCTCATAATATTAATACCTCCAAACCAACATTACTGTGACAAGCACACTTCAGCCATTTTTTGTTGTAACTGTGCGTGTGTGTGTTCGCGATAGTTATAGACACCGAATCACTGAAAGACATCAAACAACGACTAAGCTTGGAAAAAAAATCTGAAGAGTATGTACCGGCCTAGAATTTTGAAAATTGGCTAAAGATAAATTTAACGTATGCTTGATAAAATAAATTCAGCATGATTGGATGGTATAATGGGCTACAATGAAACGCGTCCCCGTCAGCCCTTCCCACCTCGCCTCCTCACCCCTCTCTAATTCTCCTACTTTTGCCACTGGGCAGAAAGAACCTCTTCCCCCTCCGCCAATTTATAAACGTCGTAAATATTCAGTAGGCCATGCCGTACTCCACCTCAGGTTTGCGCTGCTATTTCAAGTTAAATGAAATAATTTCGTCTTAGCACAGCTTTACTCAGCAAATGAGATACAATCCAGACCGTATCTGTACTTACGAACCCTTCTTGCTGATTTCCACTCATATTTGGTGATTAGCAGCAGACATGGATAGTTAAACCTTGCTGTCGTCTGCGCGTCACCGATAATACCGATAAGGGACACACCCGTCCTGCCTCACGAACATTAATCTCTACCACTGCCTCGGGCCTTGACATCAAAGATCAACCGCCCAGATATAATCCGTCATTTCTTTATTTGTCACCACTAGCGGAAACACATTTGGGGCATCTAAACGCTGATTTTTACAAACGTCACCAGTATAATCAGTTTAAGGGAACGATAACACTGGTGACATTAAGGAAAATCAGCAGTATGGGTTAGTGTCAAAACGGAACGCACAATACCGCTAGTGGTGACATTTTCTTGAAATCATCGATTGCGTCGAAACAAGATCAGTAGGAAAAGGGAGTAAGTTACTGGTGATTTTTTGGCACTTTGTCACCACAGCTTGTTCACAGTGTAAAGATCTGTGATCGGTCTGTAAGCGAAATTCTCTACCAAATAAAATACCTGTAGCTCCGATATCGCCCAAACAATGGCCATGCATTCAAGCTCTACTACCGAGTAATTTTTTCGAGCTATTTCAAGTTAAATGAAATAATTTCGTCTTAGCACAGCTTTACTCAGCAAATGAGATACAATCCAGACCGTATCTGTACTTACGAACCCTTCTTGCTGATTTCCACTCATATTTGGTGATTAGCAGCAGATATGGATAGTTAAACCTCGCTGTCGTCTGCGCGTCACCGATAATACCGATACGAGACACACCCGTCCTGCCTCACGAACATTAATCTCTACTACTGCCTCGGGCCTTGACATCAAAGATCAACCGCCCAGATATAATCGGTCATTTCTTTATTTGTCACCACTAGCGGAAACACATTTGGGGCATCTAAACGCTGATTTTTACAAACGTCACCAGTATAATCAGTTTAAGGGAACGATAACACTGGTGACATTAAGGAAAATCAGCAGTATGGGTTAGTGTCAAAACGGAACGCACAATACCGCTAGTGGTGACATTTTCTTGAAATCATCGATTGCGTCGAAACAAGATCAGTAGGAAAAGGGAGTAAGTTACTGGTGATTTTTTGGCACTTTGTCACCACAGCTTGTTCACAGTGTAAAGATCTGTGATCGGTCTGTAAGCGAAATTCTCTACCAAATAAAATACCTGTAGCTCCGATATCGCCCAAACAATGGCCATGCATTCAAGCTCTACTACCGAGTAATTTTTTCTCGCAGAAGCAGTTTCCTACTCGAGTAAGCCACCGGAAATAGCGTACCAGCGTAATCTTGCAGTAGAACTCCGCCTAAACCGAGATCTGAAGCATCAGTGCGCAACACAAATTGACGGTTCAAATCAGGCAACTTAAGGACAGGTGCGCTGCACATGTCTTCTTTCAAATTGTTAAATGCCTCAGTGTGTTTTGGAGTCCAAGGTAGTCGGTTAGGAATTCCCTTCTTTGTCAAGTCTGTTAATATCACAGCCTTCTCAGAAAAGTTTGGAAAAAACCGTCTGTAATAATTAATCAGACCCAAAAATGAACTTAGCTGCTTTTTAGTTTGAGGGATGCCTGCCTGCGTCCTTAATTTTGGCAATCTTATGCGCTTGCGTCATTCTATGGTGTGACCTAGAAAATCAGTACTATTGTAACCTACAAAACATTTTGTTGGCTTTAAGGTTATATTTGCCTCTCTTATCCGCTCAGAGTGATGATGCAATAGCCCTATCAAGTCATCTGTTGGTAACTATGTGATCTTGAGATAGAAAAAAAACTACCCAAACGGATAATGCAAGTTCGTATTCAGAATGTCATCCACATGCAGGCGCGGCGAAACCGGGGGCAGCGGGAACCCACCCAATATGAAAAGAGAGGGGAGCAAGGACAACTTTGATCCCCCAATATTTGTGACTGAAGTACCTTGAAATGAGTCGAAAATTAGTACAGAAGCGTCTGAAATCCCAAGATTTTTCGACGGAGTACCCCTGAGTACACCCAACCCGCCTCTTTCTTCATTCCCTAGTTTTAAATCGTAGTTTCATGCAAGGCGTCAACTTCTTATTAGTATTTCTTCTATCTGATTTAGTGTTAACTCCAGCACAGTCTTTATGAATTATCAGTTTCATATGATATCTCTCTCTCTTTTTCAATAAAAATTAGCGCAGGAAATTGCCGCGTTCGGCACCCACAACTCCAAATAATTCACCGTGGCATTCATGCAACAACTGACGCATAGATGAAGTGACACTTTCTTGCAGAGGCGTTAGAAGTTGATTTTTGTTTCGGGTTCCATCTGAATCCCAATATTTAAGCTAGATCGTTTTTCTCGCCTCTCTATGAAACTTAGAAAGGCGGAATCTGTGAACATTTTCACTATAAAATCTTCTCTGAAAATGCGCCAAAATGCGTGAAATCAAGGGTAAATTTTCAAAACCCCTAAACACACGCTTCACGGGAGGACAGTCACAATCAAAGCGTGACTGAGATACATCATTCTTTAGATGACGACTTTACAACGAATATTATGGATTAAGAATACTGATCAGCGATACGGATTTGATATTTTTAGAACATCATGATGTCTTGCCGGCATCATTGAAAACTGTTGACCGCTTCTCTCTTGCAGGAAACAAGCCTATGTTTATGTATACTATGATTGTCTTTTTGATGCTAATACTGTTATATGGAATATGGAATAGGTCTTTGGATTATGGACGCGGATATTCTCTAATGGACGACGGCTGGATTATGAATGACGGACTAGACGCTGGTAATTTCTCCCGATTTAACCCCCTTTGTTGAATTGCTTCGGCCGCGCCTGACATCACATCATAGCGTTTCTAGTCACATAAGAGCACGGAATGGAAGATGTCTGTTGGATTGAATAGCAAATGCATACGAATTGAATATGAATGCTGAATTTGTAAAAAACCTTATCCAAAATGCTCGAGCTGTAGGTCTGTGGATATTCATATGAAACGAAAGTAACGAAAAGCAAGTGTCGCTTACACTCTCCTCTAATGATCCCAGCTGACAATCCTGACACGTGACTAGCTTTGATAATGAACGTAACCGGTTTTTACGTGGGTAAAATGGCATGCGGCTAGCTTACCAGCGTGAATTCAACGCTGAAGCTTTCCTAGAATGTACTATGATACTCGAGGAGACACACACTGCCTTGAAAACCCAGTGGAATTATCTCAAACGATCAGACAAAGCGGTAGGAATAACCATGTTTGGCTAGCTCGCTTCATTCGCTGTTAGCTGAAAACCCACTGGTGACGTCACAAGTCTGTGAAAGAAAGTTTGAAAGCGGAAGTGTACATGTAAACTTCTATGTCATTGTGCAAATTTACCAGAGTTGGTGGCTGAAATTTACAAATTAAATCTGTTTCGTATTATGGTTTATGCCTCCATATTCATATTTTGCCGGAGTTAGGCTGATCGAGTGAGTCTTGCAATGTATTCTCGAAAAACCCCGAAGGACGGAGAGTCGACCGAAGCGGGGAATCCTGAAGCTATCATTCCTCATTTAGTCTGATCAACTATTATATCTCGAACTGAAACTGAACTAGGCATGGACGATTTCCGTTCTCTGGCTCTTCACGGAATGGCTTTAGTTTGGAACTAATAGAGTTGAGTTTATTGCTGCAGGCGGTAGGGAATCGTGGCATTGGCCCCGGCCGAGATTACTTCGCTGTGAAGAGACTTGCGATCGTATAGAATTAATCGTAAACCCCACACAGACAATTGCCCGTCCATAGATTTACCAATACACACAACTCGCCGGCTTCAGGCTAGGAGTTGCTACTCATTCACGCTTACACCCACAAGCCACAGGCCCCGGCTAGGACTTGACATTTATACAATTACCTACACTTGGTGACCAACGACACCGGCGAGGGCCTCATTCATACAGACATTTATTTATTCCCCCAGCTCGATGGCTTCAGGCCAGGAGCTGCCATTCTTTCACGCCGACACAAACAAATCTCCGGCCCCGGACAGGCTTTGTCGTTCATACATATTATCTATACTGGGTGACCACCAGCTCCGGCTAGGGTCTGTGCATTCATAGATCTATAGACATACAGCTTCCCACAAACTTGTATCTGAACTTGGTCAAGTCATATAATTCACTGCCATCCAGGCAATGTTTCATACTGTAGTGGGAAAAGAGCGTTCCTAGACCAGGTGCTTGTCCATCCACCGTGTGTTACCGATTTCCGTATCGCCAGATTCTGTGTGGGCTGTGTAACCGTGACATCTGGGCTAGAAGCCGGGTCGCGGAGTGAGTCGCTATTGAGCAAGGTTGCTGAAGCCTGGGGTATGTTCTTACGAAGAGTGCCGTCTGCTGCCGTGGTTAGCCGTTCTGTCGACTTGTCCTGCGGTGTTTCAAGGAGAGGCGGGCCGGTGCCGTAGAAGCCTTTGCACTGTGAGAGTACTGTCTGGCCCAGGCCGTCCGAATTCATTGACTACCAACTACCAATGCTTGGAGGGGCAGACACGACCAAAAAGAGAAGTCCATAAAGCCCAGGAGTGGACGAAGGAAGATAAACGTCGGACTTATGTCCGACATACTTACATACTTATAGGTCTACATACTTATTTGTAGGTTTTGGTGGGAAATTTGAGCAGTACGACATCGGTCATTACAGGTTAGTTTTTCTGGGTATTCTTGCGTTTACCAGGTTTATTCCATGTTGAGGCGTTTACTCCATCAGACGCCTACGATGCTCATCAATTGCCCACGATGCTCATCCATTAACGCAAACAGCTGCAATAAAAGCGCGGCTGAGATACTAAGGCTACGTCCAATAATCGATCGCGTTCTCGGGTCTGAATGTTAGGTGCCGAGGGATGTTTTCCTGCAGAATCATATGATTGCTTTTTAGTTGGCAGACGTCGTCAATTTCCCCCACTTCTTGTGTAACGGGGTAAAGATTTAACCCGACCGTGATTCAATTAGCAACCCAGGTTCTTAGTGAGGATTTCCGTTGGCTGACACTTAAGGCGGTATCCCAGAACTAACAGACCGATAGAAAACGCAAAGACCAGCAAATACAATACATGAGCAGTTTATTTAAACTATTAGACGCGTCCAATTATCACACATGCATGGATAAATCAACGAGAAAGGTACGAGACAGACCCAAAAGAGACAAGGTACGCGTCTGTTTATAAGAGGCGAGTCTGATGTTAAAGGTACGGTACGACTCCATCAATTTGAGCACAATTCGGACTAAGGAGGAAAGGTACGAGTCCAATTACGAGGTAGGTGAACAGAAAAGGTACGAGTGCGGAGACGCGTCGGTGTCACACATACGGGGTCTAATAAATAATATAAAAAAATACAAAGCTAAACCCCACCCAAAGACCTGACTATCTCTAGCCATCCGTCTTCCAAGTCTACAATGGTTCGGGCAATCATGGTGCCGTCTTCCAGTAGGCGAGGTTAATTCCCAAACTCAAAACACATAAGGACAAATCAGGCAATCGTGGTACCTTAAGATAGACCCCGTGAGTGCAAGACAACCAGTGCAAGTCGACCATGGACACTTATAGTCCGTCGCCCCTATATACTAAACGGGACAGATCCCACAATACAGGATATTAATACATTTATAAATTATACTCGAACACAGACCACGCGGAACCAATCAAACTCCGTAAGTACATACCTAAATGAACACTGAGCATGAAACAAAATATCACCAGACACTCGCATTTGATTAATAACAACAAAACATCTCCATATTTGGCACAAAATTAGAAAAAACAGAATTGTCTCCCCTTACACTCCTCCCTTGTTACACAAAAGTCCACGTGAATATCTTCAATTGTCTATCTGAACGGTCGTATGTCCACAGTCTATTTCTTGAATCCCGGCATCCAGTGCGGTTTCACAATCGGCACCACGTACGGACGTCCTCCCTGATCCACTCCGAACTTCAGGTCTTCGTCCCGACAATTATACTGATCCCCAAGTGCAGATGCAAAAGAAACGGGGTCGGTGTGGCGCCTACGCCTAGCCGCCTCCCTTGCCTCCACGTGGATGGTCTGCTTGCGTTTAGGACATCTTACGTTCCCCGGGTCGATGTACCTTGCGTTAGGTATGAGCTCCCCCACCAGACTGTCTACCACTTCACGAGCCTTCACAGGGGTAAATCCATGTTTTCGCTGGAGGTGCCTAGTGACCTCCCCCTTTCGCACGTGCCCATAGCGACACAATGTACAGCTAAACCGCCGAACCGTCTTGCGATGCACTAACTTCCGGTGTCCAATGGTCACCACAGAGTTCCACTTCACATGCCATGCCGCCTTCTTTCCAATCAGGTCGGAGATCATCGTCCAAGGCGAGAAGCTCTGTTTCGGAGACGTCGACTTCTATTTCTGTCATCTATAATATACAATTTAAAAAAAAACATGATGAAAGGTGATAACGGTAATACTACTCAACATCAATGGAATCTAAGGAGTATACTTTAAAGGACGTCGTATAGGTCGGCCAACGCGTGACCACCTAACATTTCCCCCAACAGGTGTTCTCTCGCTTTCCCCACATGGCCAGGAACCTAGAGCCTCCTCTGGGGATGTCAGGCACTCTTGTTCGGTACCTTCCAAATCCCCCGTGAAACTCTCCTCACTATCCTGACCAGCGGGATCTATAGTCGGTAACAGGCACTCACTTGTAGTACCTTCCTCACCAAACCCTCCCCCTATATCACTAGCCACAGACCTCTCTTCCCAAACCTCCCTAGCATGGATTCCTTCATAGGGTTTAAGGTGATCTACATGTATAACCTTGCTTACTCCAGAAGGTCGGTCACGCAGGCGGTAGGTCACACGCGACAGTTTACCCACAATTCGATAAGGACCAATCCATCCAAATCCTAACTTTCTACCTGCGGCAGGTGGGTACCACCTCCATACGTAATCTCCGACCTTAAAATCCCGAGGCTTAAGTCCCCTATCATAGTACTTTTTCTGACGGGGAGCAGCTCTTGCTAATTGTTTGTTGGTAAACTCAAAAGCCTTCTTAAACACGTACTCCACCCAGCGAACGTACTCAATGCAACAAGCGTACTGTCGAGCCATCGGGGGGGTTACCAACCATTAGGTCCAAGGGACCCAAGAGCTCATGCCCGAACATCAATAGATTTGGAGAGCAACCTGTACTTTCGTGAATAGTAGCGCGATACGCCATTAGCACATAGGGCAGATGTTCATCCCAATTAGAATGATTTATATCGACATACATGGCGAGCATTTGCAAGAGCGTGCGATTGAAACGCTCCACAAGGCCGTCCGACTGTGGTCTATAAGGAGTTGTCCGAGTCTTTTGCACACGCAATAATTCACATAGTCTAGCGAAAAGCAAAGATTCGAATTCCCCACCCTGATCGGAATGAATCTCAAAAGGGACCCCATACCGACAGATGAACTCCGACATCAACTTATCTGCGACAGTGAGTGCTGAATGCTCCTGAAGAGCATAAGCCTCAGCCCACTTTGTAAAGTAGTCGCAAATCACCACGATGTAACGATTCCCACTATCAGACACCGGGCACTCTAAAATGTCCAAGGCAATACGCTCTAAGGGGGCACCGACTACCGATTGCTGTAACGGTGACCTCCCTCTTCCGGGCCCACGCTTTCGTCTAGCACACTTATCGCACTGTCGAACCCAGCGTCGAATATCAGCACCCATACCTGGCCAATAAACTCTACGCCTAACGGATTCTAACGTTCTCTTCCTACCCAAATGCCCAGCATTCCTACTAGAGTGCAACTCCTGGAATATTCTAGTCCGTAGGTATCCCGGGGCGACGAGTAACAACCGAACACTATTCCAGTGCTCTTCCAGCCAGCGGTAGTAGAGAACTCCATTTTGTACCTCAAGCGAGTCCCACATACCCCAAAGCGTTTTCAACACTCTCGAACTTTTTGCTACTCGTTGCCTTGGCGGAATGTCAGCACTTATTGTCTTCAATTGCAACAAATCGCGAATGGAATTATCCTTACTCTGCCATTTCCTTAACTGCTCTAATGCCCAAGTTTCCATCCAAGAGTGTTGCTTCACACCCGAGGACAACCCACCACCACTACCAGTGCTTCCTGAGACTATCGCTGCCACACAAGACGACACAGAATCCGAAGACTCTTTAGCCGCTAACCCCTCACCTTTGCCACCCAAAGAGATATCAGTGCATTTTCTGCACTCGGAATTTTTGCATTTACGGTGCACACGCCTGGATAGCCCATCCGCATTTCCATGAAGACTGCCCTTTCGGTGCTGAAACTCAAAATCAAAAGTCTCCAATACTGATATCAAACGCGCTACCATGCCTTCAGGTTCTTTGAAATTACATAGCCATGTTAACGAGGCATCGTCCGTCCGAATGATACAATGTCGACCTAAGAGGTAATGTCTGAAATGTTTTACGAAAGTGACGACTGCCAGAAGTTCACGATACGTGACACAATACCTCTGTTGGTGTTTATTTAGGGCCTTACTTCCATAGGCAATAACCTTCTCCTCCCCTGGCTGAACCTGTGATAACACAGCTCCAATCCCATTCCCACTGGCGTCAGTATCCAACACAAACAGTCCCTCCCTTTCGTGGTAAGCGAGTACAGGTGCAGAAACCAGAAGTTCCTTTAACCTAGTAAACGCCCGACTACAATGTTCCGTCCAAACGAATGGTGTAGATTCCTTAGTAAGTTGTACAAGGGGATCCGCAATAGACGAAAATTTGGGAATAAACTTTCGATAATAACCCGCGAGACCAAGGAAACTACGTATTTCACTACCCTGGCATGGCTGTGGCCAGTCACACACAACAGACACCTTATCAGGATCACAATGCACCCCATCCTTTGTAACGATGTGTCCCAAAAATGCTACTCTTGTTTGAAACAATGCACACTTCGAAGGCTTCAACTTCAAGTTCGCCGTTCTAAATCTAGCAAACACTTCTTTCAAATTTTCTAGAGCCATATCAAACGAGCTACCAAAGACAATCACATCATCGAGGTAACACAAACACTTTTCCCATTGCAAACCACGGAGGACCAATTCCATGAGCCTCTCAAATGTTGCAGGCGCATTACAAAGCCCGAAGGGCATAACATTGAATTGGAACAGCCCACAATGTATTGAAAATGCAGTTTTAACCTTATCAGCTTCACTCATGGCGCACTGGCAGTATCCAGAAACTAAATGTAGAGTGCTGAACCAAGAAGCACCTGCTAGTGTATCTAGTGACTCATCGATCCTTGGAAGGGGATACGCATCCTTTATAGTTCTAGAGTTAAGCTGTCTATAATCCACACAGAACCTATTTGATCCATCTTTCTTTTTGACCAGTAGGATGGGTGATGACCACGGACTATTACTCTGTTCTCCAGTTACATCAGTAGATACAGACTCTAACAGAGGTAGCAGATGTTGCGGAACAGATTCCTGATCAGACTTATCTAGATCACTATCAACAGGGGATTTCACTACACTCGCCGCCTCTAACACACCCATTGTGAAATGTTTTAGAACACGAACCGGGCAATCTGTAAGGCTGACAACAGAGAAAACGATAGATTTGGGGTTTACTACCGCATGAGAAACAAGAAGACCTCGCTTTTCTAAAGTTCTTGCAGGTTCAAAAGCAAAATCTCCTCTCATTTCATTTACACGCTCCACATAACCCCGAACAAATCTTTCAGATCCTGGCGGAATGACCACTCTCTTGGACATTTTTACTCGAGCACATCTATGGAAACTTGACCGATGTAAAGTGATATTCTCATTACCAACCTGCAAAATACCTTTAGAAACCCGACCAACAACATCATGGCGATCAAGAAAATCAATTCCTATTATTCGGGGCAAATCTATATTAGCCACCACAAAGTCATGTTCAAAGCACATCCCCCCTATCAAACATTGGAGAACTACTTTCCCTTCCACCTGTAATTCATTACCATCTGCTGTGGTCAGCTTCATCCCAGATGAGTGAAGCTCCAAAGTCCCCTTTTTAAGTAACTCAAATGCCTTAGTGGACAAAATACTTACAGCAGAGCCCGTGTCCACGAGCATTTTTTGACTAGAGGCACCTATCTCCACTTCTGCGAACAAACAAGTTTCGGAAACACTATAGATTCCAATACTAGGCCTATGTTCTTCTAATTCACCTCGAGGGGTTGAATCTTCGGCCGCAGACTCAACCCCATCTAGTTTAACGGCCCATCTTGTTGTGCTCTCGACTCTCTTTGCCTATTCGAATAGTTGTGGCTCTTTAAGGGACAATTGTACGACATATGCCCGAAATCATGGCAGTGGTAACATTCTATGATACTTCTCATTCTATCCCCTCTATGATTTGAACTCCAGCCGTGACTGGTCAACTTCTCCAGATTCTCTTTCAAAGATTTGTTCAACTTGGCGATTTCTGCCTGCAACGAAGCCATTAATTCTTCCGTTCTGTCGTATACCAGATCGGAGCTATTTTCCTGCCCTACCGAGTTTACTCCTGCACTATCTAGCTCAGCAAATGGCTCTGGCTTTATTGGCTCACTACGAACACCCCTGACGGCCTCATACTCTACAGCCAATGCAATTGCAGCATCAAGGGTTTTTGGGCGTCTAAATATCACATGCTCTCTGATGTCTCGGCCACCTACCCCATTAAAAAACTGTTCCAGAACATTGGTTTCCCGGTACATATGAGGCATTTCAGGAAAAGCCAAACAGGCTAGACGCCGTAAAGCATACCCGTAGTCAGCTGGGGTTTCACCTGTCTGCCTTTTTCGAGCTCGAAATTCGCATTTCTGAGAAATCTCCCTCTCTGGAGGATCAAATCGTTGCCCCAGAATCGACTTAAGAGCCTGATAATTTCGCAATTGATCCCTTGGTAAATCCCCAAGAACTTTTTGTGCATTCCCTCGAAGTGACATAGACAACTGTTGTGCTTTTTCAGCAGTAGTCCACCCGTTCCACTCTGCAACCTGCTCAAAATGTATAACGTAATCTTTCCAATCTACTTTCGTTCCGTCAAATTTGTCTGGCTCCTTTTCCCTACGGACTATTCTACTGACAGGGGCATGCCCTCTACTTCCTACATCTCTACTCTGTGCCAAACCAGTCATGATTTCCTTAATTTGCGAATCAACTATCCGTTGCAGACGATCACATGCTTCTTGTACATTTTCTCCCCGATGATTAGCATCGGAGAAATTCTCACCCCCAACTGCCCCATACGACGTATTCATCCCTGGATTTTGTACTCCCTCATAATAATTCTCCACTTTAACCCTTTCGTACCCTTTCGACCATATCACCATGAATTTCATCCATCCTAGGTGATCGCCTCCCCTCTAACCTAGTCCTAAGTTCGAATGGATGATCCCTGCTTTCCCATCGGTCAGCATTCGGGCTCTCCATAGCAACAACCAAACCGGAAATCCTGGTCACGGCACCAAAATGTAACGGGGTAAAGTTTTAACCCGACCGTGATTCAATTAGCAACCCAGGTTCTTAGTGAGGATTTCCGTTGGCTGACACTTAAGGAGGTATCCCAGAACTAACAGACCGATAGAAAACGCAAAGACCAGCAAATACAATACATGAGCAGTTTATTTTAAACTATTAGACGCGTCCAATTATCACACATGCATGGATAAATCAACGAGAAAGGTACGAGACAGACCCAAAAGGAACAAGGTACGCGTCTGTTTATAAGAGGCGAGTCTGATGTTAAAGGTACGGTACGACTCCATCAATTTGAGCACAAGTCGGACTAAGGAGGAAAGGCACGAGTCCAATTACGAGGTAGGTGAACAGAAAAGGTACGAGTGCGGAGACGCGTCGGTGTCACACATACGGGGTCTAATAAATAATATAAAAAAATACAAAGCTAAACCCCACCCAAAGACCTGACTATCTCTAGCCATCCGTCTTCCAATACCAATATAAGATATTAATACATTTATAAATTATACATTATACAGCGACAGTCATGTCGCAAAGTAATTTGTAGATCAGGGATCTTTTCAGGAATTGCACGCTACCGTGATCTGAATCTTGTATGCCTTGTGCTGTTTCTTGAATTATGTGTTAATATCGGATTTATTTGTTTTGGTTGTCATTTCAGGTCTTCCGTTCCTATCTCCTCGACCCAGACAAGGTGACAGGTTGAATCAAACTCCCTCGATGGTCAAGATCAGTGCACGAGTGTGTTGACTGTAGCCGGACAATTTGTCTTGAGTTCACAGACGATCCCGTTAGATCTAGTGGACCATGCGCACTCTTTAAGAGCTGTTTGAGTAAACTGATGCATTTTGTTGGCTTGTTCAGTGGTAAAAGACGGACATTTGAACCAGAAAGGTTAACACTATTTTAGGGGAGGGAGGGGGGTGGCTTGATGTCACACTCAAGTTTGTTTCACTCATATGGTGACAGTCAGTTTGGTTGGTGGAGGAAGCCGGAGTACCCAGAAAGAACCACCGCTCGTCGACAAGTAACTGACAAACTTTCACAGATGGACCAGCTAGGTTCGAGCCCGTGCCGGTTCAGCGGTGTAAGGCTATTTTAGGACCACGAATGGCGTCTTATTTGTCATTGTTTTCAAAATATGCAGATTTGACAAAAAAATTATACTAATTGACATGGAATATTGCAAGGTGATAAGATCAATAAGCTTT
>JAVTVY010052257.1:0-27383 GCA_036873755.1 Hanleya hanleyi | reverse complement strand
CAACGATCCAGAACAACGACCTTCTTGCCGTTGTTTCTTTTTTTTTGGATTTCCGATATTTGCGTGAGGTCTATATAAAGCTAACGTCTCGAAGCAGGCATTTGAATTCCTCGTCTATTCGCCTATTTTAGTACGGACAGGTTCATTTCCGTGTGCGTGGATGACAAATCCTGGCGCCCGCACTGAACAATCCTTGCTCTCCCAAAATATTCTAGACTATAGGATCAGGCTGGCCAATCAAATGCCATTCTCGGGAGGTTTCGCTCTATTTATCTGTCATTTAACCTATACAGCAGTCGCCACAAAGCTGTCAAAGTCCGTATCAAAGCAAAACAAACTGGTGAGCTGGGCTGTAATTTCTCACTTCGATCGGTTTGGTGTGCGTTTTGCACTAGATTTTCAAGGCTCACGGTACACACGGATATCGTATCACTCCAAATCATATATCAAATGAAAGCTTATGCCATCGAGAATGTATACTTCAGCGTTTTACTTTACCTGAAAATACGTATTTTGTCCATACACACTAAAATATGTTGAGTAGACATTCTCGGGAGTTAGATAAGCCATGCTTCGGAGGGTTATATACAATAACAGAAATATTTTCATTTGCTGTGTTTTTCATTGTGAGAATTGTATTTGATACGAATAAAATCTAATGCTCTCTATGGTCTTATCTCTATTGTATTATTTCATGTAGACCGACATGACGGTCTCTTTGTTGTGTAAAGGACCTGTGATGAGTAAGCTTGAAACAGACCTACCTGCATGTTAGGTTGAAAACGGAATTTTGATTTTCACAAAACATTGTCGGTGGGTTTTGAGCCAACAATTAAACATACCGCGTATTTAGTCTTTTCTGTATACATACTGCGACGTTTGAGGTGTCGCCTTTTCCACACGGATAAAAATTCTCCATGAAAATGCCTCCTTTGGTGTTTCTGTTTTACCATTTAGCGGAAAATCGAAATACAAGTTTTGTAACGGTATAGCTAGCCTGCCTATAGGCTTCGTCGATCTCGTCATGACAAAATTTGTTAGAATATCAGAAGCCCGCGCTTGAAATATGAAAAAAACATAACGAAAATATGTATAGGCACAAGGACATCTGCATTTTCCTAGTTGCAGAATTGTAACTCTCATATTATGGAGCGAATCCCGAGAAGATCGGACTTAATTATTCTCAGATTACCTTTCACATTAACATTTTCTGCATTCATGATGGGTCTGAATATTTCGAGGTTATGTTCTCACACATCACCGTTTTACCTATTTTACAACAACAGCGACAGTTTGACTAAGGTAAACAGACATTTTCTGAATGTGCTCGATTTTACCTATTTTACAAAAACAGCTACAGTATATACGGTAAACAGACATTTTCTGAATGTGCTCGATTTTTGCTAATACTTTCTGGAATATACTGGTATAACGTACAACTAACTACGTGTTACCTTCATGGAAGGTATCACTTGTGGTACGGTTTTAATCAAAACCATCGTCAAAATCTGGAAATAATTAAAAACTTGAATATTGTGTATTTTTGTTGAAAAAATAATTTTGTATGTGGGTGTTTCTAGATAATAGATGTCCAGTAGTTGCTCAATAAGTCGCCTTGGAATTTTATGTCGTGTAAAAGTTCGTAATGACAAGTTATCCCACAAAATCGGAATTCCGCCGAACTCGAGGTATTTTAGAATTAACGAGATTTTGAAAATTTTAATATTTAAATGAACTGGCGAATCGTTCCATATTATGGTTCAACTGATGGTCCAGATAACTGCAATATTAAATTCGGGAAAGTGTCAAAATCTGGTGATTTAATGTTTCTTGGAGAAAAAAATATTTCATGAAGCTGGTTAATGAAAAAATTAGATTAAAAAGCCTCGGGGGGTGATTTCATGCCTATAGTGACCTGTCTGAATACACCTGTGTACTATGAACTATAATATTCTGCGAATATATTATAGATTGTTTATTTAACCGAACTGTTGGCTTTTTCCTCTACCTGTCTAGGTGAGAGTTGCAGTTCTGCATCAAGCGTTGCTCATGTTATATAGATGAAATGTCTGATAGAATTCTATTCACAGTCAATGCTAGTTTAATTAATGATTGGTTCCTACATAATTGCTAATACCGGTGATTTTCTTTTCTGTGAACCAACCTACCATGAATAATCTTAGCATTTCTGGAAATGTAATATACCGTGTTAAAATATAAACCGCAAAATCGGACTTGAAAAACACAGTCTAACGATAGTTTTGTATGTTTCAGTTCAATGGGGCCTTGGAACGGCAATTTGTACAGGCCTTCCAGCGACAGAATCAAATGGCACCGGGATACGTTCCCGAGAGGAAGGCTGTGTAGCAACTACTATAGTCTGTCCATTTTAATTAGTCGTCTACTTTGGAGCTTGTCAATAAACAGCAGTTAACTCTGCACAAATTTCCTTTTTTGCATCGTGTAGAACAAACAGAACTCTACAAAATGACTACCATTTCTCCGTGATATCGATGATATATCACGCTTGAAATAACTTTGTAATTCTCTCCATATAAAACTCCAGTACAGTTCTTTCATGTACCGGGACTCAATTACATAGGGAGACGTCATGATGTATTCGTGTTGTCTAGTACAAAGGTCAACAATGCCGTGTATGGTCATAGAGGTGTGCGCCGTTTATCATTTGGCCATTTCACTGGCCATGGGATATAAGCGACACTCCCACGGACCGCCTGTTATTACTGTATTCGGCATCAATGACCTTTGTGCCAGTGAGCATGAATATATTATTACGTCTCCCTATGTAATTGAGGCCCGGTACATAAACAACTGTACTGGCGTTTTATATGGAGAGAATTAAAAAGTTAGTTCAAGCGTGAAATATTATCGATATCACAGAGAAATGGTAGTCATTTTGTAGAGTTCAGTTTGTTATACACGCTGCAAAAAAGAAAATTGTTGCAGGATTAATTATTTATTTTTGAAAAGCTCCAAAGTAGACTTTAATTACGGTACACAATTGTGTCATAAGCAGTTGTCGGGTCGCCAGCTAATGTCGTAATTGCGTCATTAGCAGGCGACTCATGCAGAGTCGACCACAAATGACGCAATGATGACATTTATGTCATTAGTAGTTGTTATTGCAAGTATATCAAAGATTTAGTCATACATCGTGTGCGATATATGTTTGTCTCAAATAATTACTGATTCCCAGTTGTGAAAATAAGCGGAAACATGCTCGTTACCACTTTTTGAGTGACAGAGTCTCCTATTATTGTCACAATGCAGTTGTGACATTTGCTGGCGACTACTGCTAATGACAAAATTGTCGTAATTCTCTGCATGCAGTTAACCGCATGCAGAGTGGACCACTGATGACGCAATGATGACATTTATGTCATTAGTAGTTGCTATTGCAAGTATATCAAAGATTTAGTCATACATCGTGTGCGATATATATTTGTCTCAAATAATTACTGATTCCCAGTTGTGAAAATAAGCGGAAACATGCTCGTTACCACTTTTTTTAGTGTCGCCTGCTTGTCACAATGCAGTTGTGACATTTGCTGGCGACATGACAACTGCTGATGACACAATCGTCGTAATTGTGACAATTGTGTCATTAGTAATAAAAAAAACTACTTAAAAGACTACTACCAACAAACTAAGTAATATATATTTATATACCACCCTCCGAAGTATGGCTTATTTAACTCTCGAGAATGTCTACTCAACATATTTCAGTGCATATGGGCAAAATACGTATTTTGTGACAATACGTAAGTAAAACGCTGAAGTATATTTTCGATGGCATAAGCTTTCATTTGATATGTGAGTTGGAGGGATAGGATCTTAGTGTGTACCGTGAGCCTTGAAAATCGAGTGTAAAACGCACACCAAACCGATCGAAGTGAGAAATTACAGCCCAGCTCACCAGTTTGTTTTGCTTCGATACGAACTTATCGAAGTCCGTATGTATGCTTAGAATAGGTTAACCAGAAGACTATACTGTGAAGTCATGTGACTCTATCACCTCTTCCCACTCCCGTTATATGCGTTGTAATTTGACAGCTTTGTGGGGACTGCTGTGTAGGTTAAATGACAGATAAATAACGCGGTTACTCGGTGGGCTATGTAAAATTTCGCTTACCTTTACGTCTTTGCTGCATCTGTGCGTTAAAGTTTGCTGAATGCCAAAAAACTGCCATACTCCGACAATTTGAACGGAAGCATGCCTTGTTTAACCCTGAAGGTCGCAATTTAGAGCGAAAACTCCCGAGAATGGCATTTTGATTGTCCAGCGTGATGACTGTCAGTCGATTTAGGTATTGACAGATAGTGACCGTCTGCCTTCACTCCTTCACGGATTGGCCGTACTACTCTGAAAAAACAGTTGTGTACAAAATTGCACATCTACAAAAAATGTGTATCAGGAGTACACAATTTGTGTACTTTTTCTACACAAATTATGTATCACAGCTACACAGTGCTTGTAGATGTTCAATTTTGTTACAGCGATGTGTACAGTTTGTGTACTTTTGGTACACAACTGTTTTTAGAGAGTAGCCGCGTCATTTCGAATTGAAACGAGCTTACTCATTGGCCCACTATTTATAGGACGAAAGGCCTTCCCTCAGCAACAAACATGACCAGCTGTCCAACTCAACGTATTTATAAAACAAAGTGCTCCTGGTTCTTCTTTTTCCTCGTCTCTGAATGTATAATACCAGAAGTGGATGAAAACTAGAAGTATGTAATGATGTATTCAGTATCATCGATGGCATGTTACCCGTTTTAGCGCATCCAGTTGAAAACATCGCCTCCTAGCGGGAACTGGCGAACTGCCAGGGGAGACAATTTTGGAAGGTAAGAAAACGACTCCTACAGCCGCGAATGCAACTACAGCGTCCAGAGTCAAACCGCCAAAGGTGACGCAATGAATCATGGGAGTTTTATGAGAGACCGTGACACTGCATATCACTGAAAATTATGAAAATCGCGGCTCGCCTATGTTAACTCCTCGTGGCGATGTTGGGTTGATTTATTTGTACTTCCATGCAAACAAAATATCTGTTGACTGTTAGTTACGAACACTGGTAACAATAATAATTAATTAATATATCCCCTTCAGATTTATCCACAAAGTCTTTATTCTTTATATGTGAATAAAGAACTCCTCTAAATTGTCAGATGCGGCATTCTATGGATATTCGTTCTTCTTACACTCCTGATGCAAACCTCCCGTCATCAATGATATTTATTCAACGAAATGTAACCCAAGTTGATACATTTATTTAATGAAACAAGAGAAAAGAATTGGGGAAGCGCACGAGCGCAACAGCTTTCTTATTTCGTTTTCTCTCTGGGTCAAGCTTGTGCTTCTAAATCTGGTAGCCAATCATTTGCCTTTGTGACCCGTCAGTAAAATTCCTGATAGTCCTTGTAAGGCACGCCTGCGTATCACGCGATATTTCTGTAGTATTTTGATCTTCGGTTGTAAGAAAATCGAATGTTCATTGGTCGCCAGTGTTGGTTACGTCATATGATGACCTCCCACGCTTATGGCGGAAAATTGAGGCTTATGAATGGGTCAAAACATTCCTTTGAATTCGACCTGATTGATACGAAAGCCGAGAGGGTTCTTCCGACTTCTGACTTCCGACTTCCGACTTCCGACTTCTGACTTCCGACTTCCGACTTCCGACTTCTGACTTCCGACTTCCGACTTCTGACTTCAGTCTTAGGATTGTTTTATAATGCATTACATCTTAAATTATGAAACATGGAATGACAGAATACCATTATTATGAAATCTTGTGCTTGAAAAACTGATTGCACGCACTTTTAATAATCAGATAACCATTGAAGTTTATCTGCAGTTATGTTCTGATTATTAAAATGCGATAACTTCTAATGTAAATCGAAATACCTTATGTCACAAGTCAAAGGCGCCTCAATTACATAATATAATAGCACAATTCTATTCAACTGATCATAATTACTTCCGAAATATTATAAATAAATATATAAATATACATTTCTCCTGGTTGATGAGAAGCTTTCTGGAACTGGAAAACATTTGATATGCAAATAAGCTATTGGTGAGTTGATTAGACAGACAAATACGAATATTTTAGATTCTGATACCTTTGCAGTCCATTACATGTAACTTGTGTAAGGATGTGTGTTGGTTGAAATGAATTTTTAATAAATATGAATCGCACGAGTACTCCTTTGTTACTTCATATTTGTTAATAAGATATCATAATCCGTGCAGTTTCCAAAATAAAGTCCTTTATAATCTGTTGATATGTCATGAGGACCGTATTTCTATAAATTCTTATAACTTTTTAGAACTAGTTTTCATGATGCTGTAAATAAGCAATATTACAAAGAAAGACATTAGACTTATCGCTTTGTGACAATTCCAGTATAATCTAGCCATTATCTTGAGTTCATTTGATGACTTCCCCAAATACCATTTGCAATAAATTATATCATTAGCAGATTTAAACTTCAAACCTAATGTCTCTCTAACCGTGGCCTAAAACTGGACCTAGAACGTTGGGGTTCCCTTTTAAATTGCCAATACTATAATCAGAAAGACCAAAGCACAAAGTCACAGATAGAATTATAGGTATTATTATAATATATGTAAAGGTAAAGTTGCAAGGGGTGAATGAATGTCCAAAACGCTGAAGTTGGCAGCCAGAAGTCGGAAGTCGGAAGTCAGAAGTCAGAAGTCGGAAGTCGGAAGTCGGAAGTCAGAAGTCAGAAGTCGGAAGTCGGAAGTCAGAAGTCAGAAGTCGGAAGTCAGAAGTCGGAAGTCGGAAGTCAGAAGTCGGAAGTCGGAAGTCGGAAGTCGGAAGTCAGAAGTCGGAAGTCGGAAGTCAAAATCAAAATAATAAACTTCAATGGTTATATGATTATTAAAAGTACATGCAATCAGCTTTTCAAGCACACGATGCCATAATAACGGTATTGTGTTATTCCATGTTTCATAATTTAAGATGTAATGCATTATAAAAGAAAACAAATCCTAAGTCTGAAGTCGGAAGTCAGAAGTCGGAAGTCAGAAGTCAGAAGTCGGAAGTCAGAAGTCAGAAGTCAAAAAGTAAAACTCTGAAGAACCTTCTCGGCTTTCGTAGATTGAAGCTTGTTGTTGATATATTGTGTAAACATAAAGCCATTCGTATCACCAAATGTCTGTAGTTCGGTAGTTGTTCGAAATGTTGATAGATTATGGATTTTGGGATGTTAGATGCACAATAAAAGAAAAAAGACATATATGGTAATATCCTGCCCACCCGTTAGGGGGCCATCAGGTTAGAAGTAAAGCAAATAAATGAACTTCCCGCGTTATCTCGCAGAGTTTATAAGGTACCGGACTAGTATATAAAGGACCGATTCCTTAGAATTTAGGCAAATGAGATGACGTCATCGATGACTGAAACTACCTCCAACACAGAAGAGTTCCAATCTAGGGGGAGGTAACTCTGGGTCACTATAGTTCCGGGAAAGGGCCCCTGGGCATGTATTCTTCCGCGATGATGCGGTGTGGTGGTGATGCGGTCGCGGAAGAAAGCTTCCGCGGAGAAAAAGTATTCCCTAGACTTGAAATACGCTGCATGGTCCGATTGGGTCGAGTGAGGTATCAAAGTGAAGCATTCGTGAAGGGGCATCTGATGGGCTGGGTGTGGGGTTGAAATTTCGGCATTCTGCGCATGCGCGGTGGCCAAAGGGTATGAAAATAGACGTTTTGGAGCTAGGGGAGCCACTAATGGTCCAATGGGGTCATATGAGGTATCAATGTGAAGCCTATGTGAGGGGGCATATGACTGGACTAGTGGTTCGAGCGTTGTCACCATTCTACGCATGCGCAGCCAGGGAATTGTGGGAAAAGGGTATGGAAATAGACGTTTTGGGATCTAGGGGAGCCCCTAATGGGCCGGTGGAGTTGTATGAGGTATCCATTTGAAGCCTATATGAAGGGGCATCCAGTCGTGGGTGGGTGCATGTAAAATTTTTCCTGAAAAAAAAAAAGGAACACGGACTTTATCGAAAAATCCTGGAAAATGCCTATATGGGGTATGGGGGGTATATAGGTCGCCGGGCTTAACGGGGCTTGCCTATCAATACAGTTATCTCCCCCTAGTTCCAGGGTGGGTGTATGTAAAATTTTTCCTGAAAAAATACGGAACACGGACTTTATCCTAAATTACGGAAAATGCCTATATGGGGTATGGGGGGTATAGGACCATCCTGGGAAACCTACTTCTCGACATTTGCGGTATAGGTTGTGGGGTCCCGTTTTCTTAGTCTCGTCAAGACAAACATGATAGGAAGTGTCGCGGAGCGAATCGTTGAAATTTTTGAAAAAAGTCACCGAGACCCATATAGACCCATATAGTCCCATACTGGGGGTATAGGACCAATGTTTGTCCCACTGGGAAACCTACTTCTATACATTTGCGGTATGGATGTTTGGATTTGTTTTCTTAGTCTCGTCAAGACAAACATGATAGGAAGTGTCCCGGAGCGAAACGGTGAAATTCTTGAAAAAAGTTCAGGGAGACCCAGTATATACACCCATATAGTCCCATACTGGGGGTATAGGACCAATGTTTGTCCCACTGGGAAACCTACTTCTATACATTTGCGGTATGGTTGTTTGGATTTGTTTTCTTAGTCTCGTCAAGACAAACATGATAGGAAGTGTCGCGGCACGAAACGGTGAAATTTTTGAAAAAAGTTCGAGGTCTGTCTATAGCCCCATATAGACCCATATAGACCCATATACTGGGATATAAGCCCAATGTATGTATAAATCCATACGGGGTGGACATGTTGGAGTCTAGGTGAGTCCCTAGTGGCCCAATGGTGTCGTATGAGGTCTTATTTTGAAGCTCTCATGTAGGAGCACTTGACTACACTAATGGTTCGTACGTTGTCGATATTCGGCGCATGCGCAGCCTGGCCGTAGTATAGAAAGCAGGCATTTTTGGGGGTGTGTGTGGGTGTGTTTGGGTTAGAGATGGGCTATTCACGGTTCGAATGGGTCGTGTGAGGTATCAATGTGAAGCCTATGTAAGGGAGCATCTGATGGCGTGGATGTGGGGTAGAAATAGGGTCATTCTGCACATGCGCAGTCTGGCCGTAGCATAGAAAGCAGGCATTTTGGGGGGTATGTGGGTGTGTGTTTCGGGTAGAGATGGACCGCTATGGGTCCGAATGGGTCGTGGAAGGTGTCAAAGTTGAAGCTTGTGTGGGTTAGAGTCAGAATGGTGTGTTTTTAAATGCAAGTCCCGTCAATCTGCGCATGCGCAGTTGGTTGTAGTAAGTAAAGTGGCCATTTTGGGGCAGTGAAGGAAGGTATTTGGTGTAGAGAGGGACCATCCTTGGTCCGAATGCGTCGTGTGAGGTGTCATTTTGTAGCTCTTGGGGTGTAGACCCCGATTTGAGAGATGTTCACGTCATCTGTGACGTCATTGGTGACGTCATCAGTACGAGTATTAGCCAAAGTGGACATTTTGGGGCAGTGAAAGGAAGGTAATTGGTGTAGAGAGGGACCATCCTTGGTCCGAATGCGTCGTATGAGGTGTCATATTGTAGCAACTCCCGCCAACGCCAAGCTTAATGCTTCAACGCCCTGGTGAAATAGCTCAGAAGTTCTGATTTTCTAGATATTCCATGGAATTGTCACTAATTCTTCGAAATGCAGTGACGCCCGTCAACGCTTGTAGTTATGCCTTAACGCTCTAACATAACGCCTTGACGCCATGATATAGACCGGAGAGAGAACAACAACAAAAACAAGGATGACACATGAGAGAAAAACAACAAGAAGTTTTTTCACATAGTTTATTTTCCCCAATGTTACATCATACCCACGCTGGGGGAGCCGCGTTGGGTATGTTTACAACTCAAAAAGACTCTTGCCCAATCAGAGGCCACCATTTGCATCTACCATATTCGTTCCTGTCCGTTAGATGTATTCTTGTCCAATCAGAAGTCGCCATTTCAGCAAGTTCCATCTTCGGCCATGTTCGCTCTGAACCGTTTATTCTAATCATCGTCGGACAGGCCTGGATATTCTTCGGGCAGCATGTCATGAAACAGTTGTTTGCGCATTCTGATAGCATTTTCCAGGGCCTCGGTGGGTGGTAGCCCCATAGCCTCTTCCAAGTGACGCTTGGTCTTCATGATGGACCTGTGCGTGGGGTCGCCTTTCATTTCAAGCGGTAGTAAGGTATACCGTTCATAGATCGCCATGGCTGTTTTCCTGATGCGGGGGCGCATTTGGGTGTACGTCTGTTGTAAATTATCCTTTCCGGCGTCCTCGATCGCTGCAGCGTAAGTATTGATAGCTGCTGTCACAATACGATCCCAGAAGGTAGGTTCTGCCTCACTTTCGACGGACGTATGCTGACTATCTGAGGTCAAGCTCTCCGTATCACTAGATAGACTCTCAGCAATCGCTGTTTCGGTATCAGTCGATACACTCTCAGCAGTCTCTGTATCAGCATCCCCCTCAACGGACTCCTCGGAGTCTTCAATCCCATGTATACTTTTCTGGTGTCGCATCATATCGTAATGTCTGGTGAACGTGCGTTCACACTCAGAGCAAGTATAAGTCATGTTGACGGTTGAACGTCGACTGTGCGTGTTTTTGGAAATACGCTCGCTTTTATAGACAATAACGCCCGTCAACGCTTAGCTTAACGCTTCAACGCCCTGGTGAATTAGCTCAGAAGTTCTGATTTCCATGGAATTGACACCAATTCATCGAAATGCAGCGACGCCCGTCAACGCCCGTCGTTACGCCTTAACGCCCGTCTCAACGCCTTAACACACTTTCTTAACGCTTTAACGTCGTTTAATGATGCGTTCAAACAAATGTTGCTTTTGTGCTATTGCTATGACATACGCCGCTTTCCAGTTCATGCCCGAGGTTTTCAACATCGACGCTGTTCTTTCGATTTCCATATGGAATGGGTCCTTGTCCAACAATTTCTTATGGGTCACGAGGTCGACATACTGCTGACGTAAAGCCCGTCGTAGTCTGGGTGCCAATCTGTAATTGCGGCTTCTTTTTTCGAATATCCTTTGTGTTGAAACTTGTTTTCTGTGGCCCTCAACGTCTCGCCCATCTCGGCGTCCATACTTTCTTTGAACAAATCCTTCCATAGCCTCGAGTTCACGTTATGTTCATTCCCTTGTACGGGTACGGGTTGGGCCTTCACGGTTGGGTGATATTCCGGGACTGATGGTATGAAGCGGACCCGCTGTATGGGGATGGGTTGCTGCTGCTGCTCTGCCAGCAACATTGTAGTGATCGTCAACAATGTTCGCAACAATGTTTCAACAATGTTTTTGTTGTTGACGAACGCTCTTGTCGTAACGATGTTGGACAGTAACATCGTCGAAAAAGACACTTTTTTAATCAAAAACTGTTTTAGAAACATCGTTTCTTATAGAAGAAACTTCTTTAAAAACATCGTTTCTTATAGAGAATTTGCAAATTTAAAATGACATTCTTAGTTGGAGCTCTATTATTTCAAAAGATTTTATCCTTATTAGGTCTCCAAAAAGTACTTGATAGGGAATAGATTGCACGTTAAAGTACCTGATAAGGATACATTCGTGTACGCTCGCAAGCACACACATACACACACACAGAGGCATACATACACACACACACATACACACGCTGCGCATACCTGCGATGACGTCATTTCCGAGCTCTGAGCTCCGCAAGCTTTGAGCTCCGAGAGCTCCGATCCAAGAGCTCTGCCACAAGGGGGCTACCACCACCACCACCACCGGGCGTTGACGGGCGTCGGAAATGACGTCATCGAAATGCAGCGACGCCCGTTCACGCCCGTCGTTACGCCTTAACGCCCGTCTCAACGCCTTAACACACTTTCTTAACGCTTTAACGTCGTTTAATGATGCGTTCAAACAAATGTTGCTTTTGTGCTATTGCTCTGACATACGCCGCTTTCCAGTTCATGCTCGAGGTTTTCAACATCGACGCTGTTCTTTCGATTTCCATATGGACTGGGTCCTTGTCCAACAATTTCTTATGGGTCACGAGGTCGACATACTGCTGACGTAAAGCCCATCGTAGTCGGGGTGCTAATCTGTTATGGGCTAAAATTGCGGCTGCTTTTTTCGAATATCCTTTGTGTTGAAACTTGTTTTCTGTGGCCCTCAACGTCTCGCCCATCTCGGCGTCCATACTTTCTTTGAACAAATCCTTCCATAGCCTCGAGTTCACGTTATGTTCATTCCCTTGTACGGGTACGGGTTGGGCCTTCACGGTTGGGTGATATTCCGGGACTGATGGTATGAAGCGGACCCGCTGTATGGGGGTGGGTTGTTGCTGCTGCTCTGCCAGGAGTGGACTCGGCGGATGGTGTAGGGGTATATGACGTTGCGGTGATTCCTCGCCGGGTAACAGGTGGGTCGTCAGCCGACGATCTTCGGGGGTATGGGCTTTTAAATCTACGAACAGGTAGCCGTACGGACGGCTTGTCGCCCCTTGAAACGCCTGCATGAAATGGTCGATGTTCTGAGGATAAATTCGACTACCAAACACACGGATTTGTGCTCTGTCAATGGGATTGGAGAACAACACAAAGTATTGGCAGTTCAAGGCAATATCTCTGGACGCCTTCCCTTGAGGAAAGAGATTCTGGGTCAAATAGATGACGGACAGATTCCGATGATGGGATCCTTTAGTAAACAAGTCGGCGACGTGTGAATTGTCCTTGGCCGCACTCATCAGATCATCTAGCACTACCACGTTGGTCTGCTCGGGGTCAAAGTAATACGGTTCGTTTATGTCGTGGGGAATCCCTGGGACGAAGCTCACATTCTGTAACCTTGTAGTTTCGTAGGCGGGCTGCCATTGGCTATAACACCAAACAACACGTGTCGGAGCTGGGGTTGCCACACCTCCCTCTAAGAACTTCATCACCCAGGACGTCTTTCCACATGCCGTAGGGCCGCTCACCGTCATCGTATAGGGATGCTCTACTGCTCTTGTTGGACCTATAGCGGGACTCGGCTGTGTCTCTTGGTTGTGTTTGCGTTGAATGTGCCTGAGCATACTATCGCGACGAGAGAAGGTTCTCTGACAGAACGTACACGTACACGACATGTTCAGCAGTCGACCAATACATATGGACTGATGATGGACACATTCCTATATTTAAAGACTCTACCACCACCACACACACCACCACCAACTTCACCAACACCACCGCCACACACCACCAACACCACCACCAACGCCACCACCAACGCCACCAACGCCACCACCAACACCACCAACGCCACCACCGGGCGCTGAAGGGCGTCAACGCCCGGTGGTGGTGGTGGTGTTAGCCCCCGTGTGGCAGAGCTCTTGGATCGGAGCTCTCGGAGCTCAAAGCTTGCGGAGCTCAGAGCTCGGAAATGACGTCATCGCAGGCATGCGCGTGTACCTGTGCTGCACCCGCACCCTGGTGTACCCTATTCCTCACGGGCTATAGGGTACAGGGTGCAGCACAGGTACACGCGTATGCCTGCGATGACGTCAAGAGCTCTGCCACACGGGGGCTACCACCACCACCACCACCACCGGGCGTTGACGCCCGGTGGTGGCGTTGGTGGCGTTGGTGGTGGCGTTGGTGGCGTTGGTGATGGCGTTGGTGGTGGTGTTGGTGGTTTGTGGCGGTGGTGTTGGTGGAGTTGGTGGGGGTGTGTGTGGTGGTGGTAGAGTCTTTAAATATAGGAATGAACATGTGTCCATCATCAGTCCATATGTATTGGTCGACTGATGAACATGTCGTGTACGTGTACGTTCTGTCAGAGAACCTTCTCTCGTCGCGATAGTATGCTCAGGCACATTCAACGCAAACACAACCAAGAGACACAGCCGAGTCCCGCTATAGGTTCAACAAGAGCAGTAGAGCATCCTTATACGATGACGGTGAGCGACCCTACGGCATGTGGAAAGACGTCCTGGGTGATGAAGTTCTTAGAGGGAGGTGTGGCAACCCCAGCTCCGACACGTGTTGTTTGGTGTGATAGCCAATGACAGCCCGCCTACGAAACTACAAGGTTACAGAATGTGAGCTTCGTCACAGGGATTCCCCACGACATAAACGAACCGTATTACTTTGACCCCGAGCAGACCAACGTGGTAGTGCTAGATGATCTGATGAGTGCGGCCAAGGACAATTCACACGTCGCCGACTTGTTTACTAAAGGATCCCATCATCGGAATCTGTCCGTCATCTATTTGACCCAGAATCTCTTTCCTCAAGGGAAGGCGTCCAGAGATATTGCCTTGAACTGCCAATACTTTGTGTTGTTCTCCAATCGCATTGACAGAGCACAAATCCGTGTGTTTGGTAGTCGAATTTATCCTCAGAACATCGACCATTTCATGCAGGCGTTTCAAGGGGCGACAAGCCGTCCGTACGGCTACCTGTTCGTAGATTTAAAAGCCCATACCCCCGAAGATCGTCGGCTGACGACCCACCTGTTACCCGGCGAGGAATCACCGCAACGTCATATACCCCTACACCATCCGCCGAGTCCACTCCTGGCAGAGCAGCAGCAGCAACCCACCCCCATACAGCGGGTCCGCTTCATACCATCAGTCCCGGAATATCACCCAACCGTGAAGGCCCAACCCGTACCCGTACAAGGGAATGAACATAACGTGAACTCGAGGCTATGGAAGGATTTGTTCAAAAAAAGTATGGACGCCGAGATGGGCCACGTTGAGGGCCACAGAAAACAAGTTTCAACACAAAGGATATTCGAAAAAAGAAACCGCAATTTTAGCCCATAACAAATTGGCACCCAGACTACGACGGGCTTTACATCAGCAGTATGTCGACCTCGTGACCCATAAGAAATTGTTGGACAAGGGCCCAGTCCATAAATCGAAAGAACAGCGTCGATGTTGAAAACCTCGGGCATGAACTGGAAAGCGGCGTATGTCAGAGCAATAGCACAAAAGCAACATTTGTTTGAACGCATCATTAAACGACGTTAAAGCGTTAAGAAAGTGTGTTAAGGCGTTGAGACGGGCGTTAAGGCGTAACGACGGGCGTTGACGGGCGTCGCTGCATTTCGATGAATTGGTGTCAATTCCATGGAAATCAGAGCTTCTGAGCTAATTCACCAGGGCGTTGAAGCGTTAAGCTAAGCGTTGACGGGCGTTACTGTCTATAAAAGCGAGCGTATTTCCAAAAACACGCACAGTCGACGTTCAACCGTCAACATGACTTATACTTGCTCTGAGTGCGAACGCACGTTCACCAGACATTACGATATGATGCGACACCAGAAAAATATATATGGGATTGAAGACTCCGAGGAGTCCGTTGAGGGGGATGCTGATACAGAGACTGCTGAGAGTGTATCGACTGATACCGAAACAGAGATTGCTGAGAGTCTATCTAGTGATACGGAGAGCTTGACCTCAGATAGTCAGCATACGTCCGTGGAAAGTGAGGCAGAACCTACCTTCTGGGATCGTATTGTGACAGCAGCTATCAATACTTACGCTGCAGCGATCGAGGACGCCGGAGAGGATAATTTACAACAGACGTACACCCAAATGCGCCCCCGCATCAGGAAAACAGCCATGGCGATCTATGAACAGTATACCTTACTACCGCTTGAAATGAAAGGCGACCCCACGCACAGGTCCATCATGAAGACCAAGCGTCACTTGGAAGAGGCTATGGGGCTACCACCCACCGAGGCCCTGGAAAATGCGATCAGAATGCGCAAACAACTGTTTCAGGACATGCTGCCCGAAGAATATCCAGGGCTGTCCGACGATGATTAGAATAAACGGTTCAGAGCGAACATGGCCGAAGATGGAACTTGCTGAAATGGCGATTTCTGATTGGACAAGAATACATCTAACGGACAGGAACGGATATGATAGATGCAAATCGTGGCCTCTGATTGGGCAAGAGTCTTTTTTGAGTTGTACACATACCCAACGCGGCTCCCCCAGCGTGGGTATGATGTAACATTGGGGAAAATAAACTATATGAAAAAACTTCTTCTTGTTGTTGTTCTCTCATGTGTCATCCTTGTTTTTGTTGTTGTTCTCTCTCCGGTCTATATCATGGCGTCAAGGCGTTGTGTTAGAGCGTTAAGGCATAACTACAAGCGTTGACGGGCGTCACTGCATTTCGAAGAATTAGTGACAATTCCATGGAATATCTAGAAAATCAGAACTTCTGAGCTATTTCACCAGGGCGTTGAAGCGTTAAGCTTGGCGTTGGCGGGCGTTGCTACAATATGGCACCTCATACGACGCATTCGGACCAAGGATGGTCCCTCTCTACACCAAATACCTTCCTTTCACTGCCCCAAAATGTCCACTTTGACTACTACTCGTACTGATGACGTCCCCAATGACGTCACAGATGACGTGAACATCCCTCAAATCGGGGTCTACACCCCAAGAGCTACAAAATGACACATCACACGACGCATTCGGACCAAGGATGGTCCCTCTCTACACCAAATACCTTCCTTCACTGCCCCAAAATGTCCACTTTACTTACTACAACCAACTGCGCATGCGCAGATTGACGCGACTTGCATTTAAAACCACGCCATTCTGACTCTAACTCACACAAGCTTCACTTTGACACCTTCCACGACCCATTCGAACCGTGAATAGCCCATCTCTACCCCAAACACACACCCACATACCCCCAAAATGCCTGCTTTCTATACTACGGCCAGACTGCGCATGCGCAGAATGACCATATTTCTACCCTACATCCACGCCATCAGATGCTCCATTACATATGCTTCACATTGATACCTCACACGACCCATTCGAACCGTGAATAGCCCATCTCTAACCCAAACACACCCACACACACCCCCAAAAATGCCTACTTTCTATACTACGGCCAGGCTGCGCATGCGCCGAATATTGACAACGTGCGAACCATTAGTGTAGTCAAGTGCTCCTGCATGACAGCTTCAAAATAAGACCTCATACGACACCATTGGACCACCAGGGACTCACCTAGACTTCAACACGTCCACCCAGTATGGATTTATACATACATTGGGCTTATACCCCGGTATATGGGTCTATATGGGGCTATAGACAGACCTCGAACTTTTTAAAAAAAATTCACCGTTTCGTGCCGGGACACTTCCTATCATGTTTGTCTTGACGAGACTAAGAAAACAAATCCAAACAACCATACCGCAAATGTATAGAAGTAGGTTTCCCAGTGGGACAAACATTGGACCTATACCCCATAACCCGTATATGGGTCTATATGGGGCTATATACAGACCTCGAACTTTTTTCAAAAATTTCAACGATGCGTGCCGGGACACTTCCTATCATGTTTGTCTTGACGAGACTAAGAAAACAAATCCAAACAACCATACCGCAAATATCTAGAAGTAGGTTTCCCAGTGGGACAAACATTGGTCCTATACCCCTAGTATGGGACTATATGGGTCTCCCTGAACTTTTTCCAAAAATTTCAACGATTCGCTCCGCGACACTTCCTATCATGTTTGTCTTGACGAGACTAAGAAAACAAATCCAAACAACCTTACCGCAAATGTATAGAAGTAGGTTTCTCAGTGGGACAAACATTGGACCTATACCCCCATAACCCGTATATGGGTCTATATGGGTCTCCCTAAACTTTTTTCAAAAATTTCACCGTTTCGTGTCGGGATACTTCCTATCATGTTTGTCTTGACGAGATTAAGAAAACGAGACCCCACAACCTATACCGCAAATGCCGAGAAGTAGGTTTCCCAGGATGGTCCTATACCCCCCATATCCCATATAGGCATTTTCTCGTAATTTAGGATAAAGTCCGTGTTCCGTATATTTTCAGGAAAAATTTTACATACACCGACCCTGGAACTAGGGGGAGATAACTCTATTGATAGGCAAGCCCCGTTAAGCCCGGCGACCTATATACCCCCCCTCATACCCCATATAGGCATTTTCCAGGATTTTTCGATAAAGTCCGTGTTCCGGTT
Source organism: Hanleya hanleyi (assembly GCA_036873755.1). NCBI lineage: Eukaryota > Metazoa > Mollusca > Polyplacophora > Lepidopleurida > Hanleyidae > Hanleya > Hanleya hanleyi. The sequence continues at coordinate 9,326 of JAVTVY010052257.1, read as the reverse complement.
TTTTTTTCAGGAAACATTTTACATGCACCCACCCATGACTGGATGCCCCTTCACATAGGCTTCACATGGATACCTCATACAACTCCATCGGCCCATTAGGGGCTTCCCTAGATCCCAAAACGTCTATTTCCATACCCTTTTCCCACAATTCCCTGTCTGCGCATGCGTAGAATGGTGACAACGCTCGAGCCACTAGTCCAGTCATATGCCCCCTCACATAGGCTTCACATTGATACCTCATATGACCCCATTGGACCATTAGTGGCTCCCCTAGCTCCAAAACGTCTATTTTCATACCCTTCGGCCACCGCGCATGCGCAGAATGCCGATGTCTCAATCTCACACCCAGCCCATGAGATGCCCCTTCACCAATGCTTCACGTTGATACCTCATACGACCCAATCGGACCATGCAGCGTATTTCCAGTCTAGGGACTACTTTTTCTCCGGGGAAGCTTTCTTCCGGGAAGAACTCTCCTGTATTCGGAGGTATTTTTTGGTCACAAGACTGGTGGCGCCCTCTGGTGGCTATCTTCGGAATTTTTTTTCAAACAGTTATCTGCCCTTAAATAAGACCGAATCCGTCCTTTATATACTACTTTCGTGTCGAAATGCGTGTTTGAATGACTCAATTCCTTTTTTCACGAAATAGCACAGGCTGTATTTAAGTTTCGTGTAATAATTATAAGAATAACGCAATCGAGCTAGAACTTTCACAAATTCTGTAAGTATAATTGTTCTTGTTACATTAAAACAGTTATTTTTAAGACATTTTATTTTTTCGATTATATTGTACCATCTCATTTACTCCAACTTTAGAGCTGTTAATTGTTGCGATTTATAGCATTCTGTTGTCTGCTGAAATACATTGCAGTGTGGAACGGGAACGGCACTTGCTGGACAAAGTCTTTGCTGCCTTGAAATGAACATTCGACGATGTGTCTAAAGCTATCGTTGAAAGCCCACGCTCAACTAAGAACCGTAATATTGCGAATGTTTTGTGTTACATGCAGTATACCGTAGACCAATAAATCTGTTGTTCGTCTTTCCACAACAAAATCACCAGTCATATGATAATGTTCCGTTATTTACTAACCAATTAGTATAGCGACCTCACTAGATCATGAAAAATGGCAAAACGGATAATCTTTTACAGTTTAAAACAATTGCAACCAATGTTTTTATCCCGAGTATGGAAACAATTATCATTGCACATTATCAGATTATATACCGGCTCGCTGTAACCAATGTCCCATGGCCTAACTATACTAGGAAATTGAATTGTATTTGCTAAATGTCATGGAAAGAGTAGAACTTAGCAATATTACCTCTAATTCGAATTGATAAAACATCTTAAAAAAGACCTTGGTATATTCAAGTGTGTTATATATGTCCAGCTACCTTCTTTCATAGAATCAGTGGTGATCTGGTTACTAAATAGTCAATGAAGTTGATGGCCAACATCATATATCAAAATGTTCCCGAAACATTGCTAAATGTGAATATGACACCCCTTTAAACAAACAATGTACATTGGAGAATATAATTACAGAAAGAAAGCGTCTTGGCATTGCCAGCAGGAGTCGACAAAGAATGAACACACCTCAGACAGATGGCCCTAAAAATTGTATGAAAACACTGCTACAGCAAAGTCTATGTCAGAAAAGAAAATTCCATTGTAAAGTATTTTAAAATGTTTGTTTATCATTTACTATGTCAACATAATTGCCAAAGGCAATGATAATTCGTTTCAGCCAATATGAAGGACAGTACGAAGTTGCGTGAAGTTACACACCTGTCACCAACCTGTATTAGTTTAAAAAGTTAATACATCTAAATAAGTGTGTGCAGTCAGTGAGGGAAATGCCCTGGATTCTATCTTATTCAATTCTCAACTGCCTATTGTGGTCCATTCATTCGCAACCTGTTCTGATTGTGCCTGGTCCTAAATGAACCTGCATAATTAATTGCCAATTGACACATATTTGTGATTTGATCCATTTGTCAGGCTTGCTCAGTTCGCAGAAAATTTCTAGACAAAGACAATTACTGGTAAAGTCAAAAAATATAAAATAAAAAATAAATCTACTTCCCAAAACAATTTTCATATCTGACATAGTCATTGTTGTAGCACACACTGTACAGAATTTTCTAAACTATTCAATATTGTGTATTTTAATGTTTATGTACTTCTGCTGGCAGTCCCAAGAACAATAGTTTTTTGTGAATTTTAATTTATGTGGATATATCTGCATGTCAAACATGTTATGGTGGGATTCTCCATGGGACAAAGAACGTTTTGATGTATGGCTTTACTATATGCAAGCAGAATACACCAAATTAGAGAACTTTTCCTATTACACGACTTTCAAAACGTTGCCACTACATCAACCCCTTAACACGGAATGATATTATTGGCTGCTGGAATGCATTTAACAGATGTGCCGTCTGCAATTAGGCGTCAATCCCGTAATACAAATGGACACACACTTCATAAACCTATATGTTTTGAATAACATTCGATCTAGCTGGGTTTTGAGGGCAAAGCTCTGTACAAATAATCTGCGGATCCTATGATCTTACAGCCACCTAATCAGTTCCCTCCTCCGGTTGCCAGTTGTGCTATTATTGTAAGAATGACATGCATTTGCCTGATATAAATACGTATATATATAATAATAACATTGATCATTTATTGGAAACCCAACCCTTTCAATCGGCTGCATGGTTCTATTTGGAGTAAAACATCTTCGCGAAATCAAAAATATAATCAATTAAAGACGTTTACATAAACACATACTCTGGATATAAACTGTTAGTTAAAAGGGGTTTATGAAAAAAAACCTTTCTTGGAGTCCAGGCGTCCACAACGAATGTGATGATAGCGCGATCCAAAAATGTCAACATCGACACCAGGCTATCTTTGGGAGACGTAACATTCAGCATGTCCCCTGATAAAGCTTTTGTAGAAACCTTTACCATGTAGAAGTCGATCCAAACTATATGTCCAACCTATTTAAGTAATGTATTTGTAGGTAAATGAGTGTTTAGATCACGACAGCGACATAGTATATCATCCCTGAAGAACTGCCATGTTAAGGGCTTCTACACATGTCACCGCGACGCAGAACACTGGAACGGAATACAAGTGCTAGTCAACGAGCTTATTCCCGGTCCCGGTGCTAGATTCTCATACCATGAGTAATTTAAGCAAGAATGCATTGGTGACAACATATTCAGCCAAGAATGGCGATTGGAAAGAGATATTATATTCTTGAATTCTTTTTCGTGGGGCAACCGTGTATTTTTGATTAAGCCCGTGGTCGAAGTTTGCCAATGCGTCAAAAATAAGCTGCCGGTATTATACAGAGTAATTGCGAATGACACATTCGGCAGTGAATTGGAGCGATATGCAAGAGGTGGCAAAAATTGACGATGTCTGGTGACTAAAAAGCAACCATATGACTCGACAGGAAAGTATTCGTCGACACTAACATCCAGACCCGAGAATACAGTGGATCCTCGGACGTAGCCTTAGTATATGAGCCGCACTTTTATTGCAGATGTTCATGTGGTGTCTATGAAGTATCCTCAAGGCCCCTCACTGGCTTCAGCGGAATTAGATACGCGAGCTCGAGAGCTGTGAGGACAGATCAGACAAGTAGATAATCCCCATAGACAATTGACCTCAAAATATGTGATTAAATGTGAATTGAACTTTATTAATGATGTCATAATAAATATCAGTACCAACAGTTTGGCAGTGAATCCCATTACACTATTGATCTTAAAATATGAGAATGAATGTGAATTGAACTCTCCTATAAACTTTAAACCGAAATGCCAAATTTCTTTAGCGATCAGTCCGTAGTTGTATTTTTGGAAACGCCACACATGCCACAGCCTATGATCAGATTCATGTTGCATTCCTTAATATCATAGTAGTAAAGTACTCTTAATATATAACATGATTTAAAAGTTATTGTTTGCTCGAAAAGTTATGCCCATAACAGTAGCCCTATCTCCTCATGGCACATTTCGTAATTTTGAAACGGTGCCTGCCGATATTGCATCAGTAATTTCAAATTTCATTGATTAATAGTTATACATTCACAAACTTATTTGGATCAGAAACTAAACCCCTACATTGGCGTTTGAACTATAACATTCGCAGTTATTCTCATTTAATCAACTTGACCCCCTAATTTTCAAATCTCATTCATTCATGCGGTTGAATAATTTGTCGTCGTTCCTTGATAAATTCAGCAACTACGTCATCAAGACTTATTGAAATCAAAAGCCGATAAATAAGCAACAGGATATAGACAGTTTCGATCAGACTGGTCCAGAATTATTACTGACAGAAAACTTTAAATTTGAGATTTTGGGAAAAATCTATATTCTAACGGATGTTTGTAGATGGTCCCAATGTGACATCACATATTGATGACTTCATCATACATATTGCTATCCTGTAGTTTCTCAACCAATGCTGAGCAAATGCACACCTCTATATCGTTAAAAGCTGGAGGAAAATGAAGTTAATTTATAGCTGTTGCAATACCTATACCCCATTCCGAGGAAAGTAAATTTGTGCTTCAGTTGGCTCTGTTCAACAGTATTTTTCGAGTACACGGCATCATATTTCACAACCACGACACAGTTAATCGTAGAGTACGAAAGATAGGCTTTCAAACGGTACATAATGTTGCTGTATGTAGTAAATGATTACTAGTATTAATTTCAATGAACAATTCCACCTCGCTCATTATCCATCACTGTGATATACGTTTTAATTTCCCCTCGAAAATGGGGGCAGGAGTAAGTTTTTGTGTGACCAAATGCTACATCATGTGATTACAGGTATCGTTCTGTGTATATCATAGCAAAAGCCAGTAACTATTTAAATAGAAAAGCCAGAACAGAAATTATTAAATATCTTTTTGGAGGAATAGATTACAATAAGTTGCTTGCTGCCCAAGGACCTAGATATTAAGGGAGTCATTCAGGCACACGGTACCTACACACGCGTTTTCCCCAACCTGTAACCATCATGGTCCGACATTGGTAAACATATGGTACATCATATATTGACAAACGGTTTTTTCACCGCCAATGTAGGAGCGTGTGGGTGTGGACAAACGATGTACCAATTTCATTCGGTCCATCATGGCGTGGCAAACATTTGGACCAATATATGTTTTCACTCCGAAAGCCGCAGATTGGTATTTATGACGTAATTCATATCCCAGCATGCAAAGCGTATTTTCAACACGCATGCGTGAGCAAATTGCTTCCTGTACCAACAACAACAACAACATTGCGGAGCTGCTGTTGTCAGAAAAGAAATGCTTAGAAGTCCGCATGTAGGCCTGGGCATCATCAAAGAAGTTTCCTGGTTGTTTTAACCGAGAGCAGTGTCTTCAAGATCAGCATCTTCAACCTAAAGGTAATTTCTGGTGTCTAAGCGATCCTTTTTCACGGAAGGTCAACTCAGAACAGATTCAATTTCCAACGTAGACAAAATCGGCGGTACAGACGAACTGAAGGCTGTGGACGAGCAAGCCCAGACATATGATGGAAGAAAGCGAGCAGAATTATAAACCATTCACAATTATGTAACACCGCCACAGATACCCCCCCCCCCCCTTTCCCACTAAGATGAGAATAAGTGGCTACTTCATCAAACTACATGTACCATGCAGTGTTTTCAGGAAAGTATACTTTAAGGAACCCGCAAAAACCTTAGTAGTCAGGTATCCAGACAATGCCCCCCTCTCCCCTTCCACTCCACAAACATTTACAAATTATGGAGGGTTACACCATCATGTATGATACTCTGTAAAAACAACTGTACCCCGGTATACAAAATTGCACATCCACAAAAAATTGTGTACTGGTACAAAAGATGTGTAAGTTTTCTTCAAAATTTGTGTACCACTGGAACACAATTATTGTGGATGTGCAATTTTGTTACAGCGATTGTTTTTAGAGAGTACCTCCTTGAATTATATACAGCGACTGCGCCCATTGACACAAGCAGTCGATTCAGGCAGGGTTACGTAATTTTGAATGGTCTCTGAATTCACTATATTTCCACAAACAGCATAGTCTTATAAGTCAAAACACTATTAAAGTACCTGGGATGTCCATCACAACAACTTTATTTGGAAATGTAAATCATAACGAGTTATAAAGGCACTTCCCAAACAATACAGTGACGGTCTCCTCTGTGAGAAATAACAATCTGATGGGTTGAAGACCAAATACTGTCAGATATACTGCAATTATTCTGAAAGGTTGATTACGCTAGATGGTAGTGTAAGCTTACCAACCGATATTATTTCACTGTCTAACTGAACATCAAAGATAATGGACTAATATGCTCATGGGTTAAATTTACCGTCCTGCCATGCAAAATGGTCCGAAACAGCAATTGTACCAGTGTATGTTCATTCATTTCCCACAAATGTTCAACATTGATAGTGAAAATAAGAGAAATTCTATTGAAGAACAAAGAATGACATTTTACAAAATGATTAATCATTATTACATTAAACTTTCATGAAAGAATTTTTTTTTTTTAAGTAGACTATTCAAAAGAAAATTAAAAAAAACATTGTTTCGTGATTGAAACTGAAAGAAACTTATTCAAAGTGATTGATACACAAATACATAGAACATTTTGTGCTGCGAGGTTGTTTGTTGTTTGTACCAAAAATGGAATATTTTAGTTATGGTACACTAAAATGGAATAAAATAGAAACTCAAAATCCATATTCATGTAGATTTTTCACCAGTGGACCAGGAAGTGTTTGTCACTTTCTGTTTACACACCACCATCATCTATCCAACTAATACAATATTATCTATGAAAGAATTCAAGGGATGATTGGCATAAAATACCACAGCATTTTGTTGTATTAGCTATACTCAGAATACTTGCAAGGCATCATATGTCGTGGTTCCTCAATACCAGGGCCAATGAAGTAGTACTGTATATTAGTGCAAAATAGCTGCTTTAGGTTTCAAATGTGAAATATACTGTCTATCGATGAAGTAGGCACATGTAATTTTCAGGCACACCTGTCAATCATAACCATAGCGATAGGGAAGGTGATGCCCTAGGATAAATTTGAAATAAATCAGAATTTTCAACATTGGCTTCCCCATCTCAAGACAATGTGCACATCGGCTGAACTATGGTCAGATGCAGGGTGTGTGAATTTAAACATTGAACTCGCGAATCCACGGTATATAACTTTATATCATGGCCAATTATATCAGCAGTGAGTTCCACTCACATTACCGTTGTTGTAGGACCAGATATCAAGTATTGGGTCTTTCAAAGTGAATACTCTATATTTAGTATTTGTTAACTTAAACAAAGCCAATCTCAATTATTGCTGCATCTTTTAAAGTTGAAATGCAAAGGTTTTTAGATTCTTCTTTTAGTATTTTATATAACATGTATAAGTTGAATAATGATAAAAAAATATCGGTATATCTGCTACCGGTACTTGATTTAATTTGAAGTAGTTTGTCTGCTAGAATCGTTTGAAATGTTGGTTCCCCAAGCCCAGCTGACTTCCAATTTGCACACAATCACCACTACGTAATCTTTCCTTTCCTTACTTCCAGCCACCTGAAGACGGAACATTACAAGCATGGACATCCGACCTGTGACATAAAAAGGGTGAGTGAGTAGTAGGGTTACTTTAACGTCGTTTTCAACCTTGTTTCAGTCATATCACGACGGTGCCTACATGTGCCAGAACATGAGAGTGCTCACAGTTCTTATTACCCTGGACACTGATCAGCCCAGCCAGTACAGCACCCGGTCACCCATTCAAGTATTGACCGAGCTGTGACATAAAATGGCCCAATGGGCTCCAATACCCCTCGGCCATGTCGGCTCTCAGTTATTGTCTACAGTCATGCATTGAATACGATGTACTTTTAGAACTTTGACAACACCATGTATTGTAGGTTGACAAAAAGGTGATCTAGTAGTGTTGACTGTAGTTCTATCATTTTAGAAATACATAGAAGTTGAGCCAGGTCGGCTTTTGCCAAGGCCTTAACTGATGGGAAAATTTGCGGTGAGGTTCTGGTAGACATAATCAAATCAAGTAGTTTGATCTTGGAAATACTGATCAAAGTCAATCATCTTCAACAATTATCTGGTCTATTCTAACTTAATTGCATATGGAACAAGATCTTATACACCTGAACATATAGAATTTGACCTTTTAACTTAGAGAATAGGTCAAGGTCAGTGATATTCAATAGACTTCAGGTTCAGGCATACATGGTATAAATTTGGACAAGGTAGATATACTCCTTCATGAAATATTGTACTAAATAGAATCTGATCTGTAGAAAATAGGTCAAGGTCAGTCATCTTCAGCACACCTCTGGGCCATCGCCAGATGTATACATAATATTAATTTGGAAAGCCTAGTAGCTACATTTCTTCATGTTATATCATAATTCAAAACATTTCATATCAGTATATGACCTTGAAAAAATAGATCAAGGTCAGTCAACTGGAATAGGCTTCTAGGCAATCACCAATTGCATATTTAATATGAATTTGGAGACTTTAGCTTTAATCTTTAAATAATGTATAGCAAATAATAGAATTTGACCTTGATAAAATAGGCCACGGTCAGTCATTTTCAATAAGCTTCTCACCTTTCACCAGATGCATAAGTGGTATGAATTTCAATGCCTGGCTCAACCCTCACAATTGGCCACAGCATTCAGCAATTGCCGAGGTAATCCATTCACTTCAGCAATTTTTAACATGGTGCTAAATGGGAGTTATTTTGATACCATGTGATGTTTTCCGAATTGTGAGAGATGCTGGCTATAATCCTTCTTGAGAAACCGTGTCCACAGACAGACAGATGAAGCAACGATGACAATACCATTCGGGCACATTTGCCCGAGGGGTAACAAGGCCAGATAAGTGATGCAGATTTCATTTGAAATCGACCAGGCTTGAGATACCAACTTTTCTAAAGCTACTAGCTAGTAGACAAAATACTTCTAATAAAACCAAAAGAAGTAAATTAGCTGATAGTTCCAACATTAACCCATGAAGAACATAAAAGACAAAATATGACCTTTGCATTTCACCTTTAAGCAGTGAATCACAGATTTGACAGACATAATGTGCAATCGTATGAATATACAGTGAACCCTCATTATAATGAAATTCATTACATTGTCAGAACACCATTCCAATTTGGTCTTTTTTTGAGCATGTTGAGATCAGTTAAACTAAAGTATGTCAATGATACATGTGGCTCGCAGACACCA
>JAVTVY010052256.1:0-26745 GCA_036873755.1 Hanleya hanleyi | reverse complement strand
TATTTGTAGCCCAAATCGTAACCTGTTTCAATTATGCCATTAATCTCCGTCAGGAAGATGATACAACGTAGAAAAACGGAAGTTTAAAACTAAAAGTTAGCTCCCCTAGCGGAGAGTTGTCCGCCCCTAGGGGAACTCTCCCACCTCATTCCAGCAGGATTACTATAAATGCTCAGCTCAAGCAATATTCGCTCTCTATTCTCTGTTGTACCTCGACCAGTACACATCAGGAAGGAAGTGTTTATACAACCTGGGTTGTTGTTGTAACGACCCTCAGTATCCTTATCGGTTTTGACTTGTGTTATTTCTTGTCAGAAATTGTTTATTTGTTGTCGGAGACTCTTTCATTGTCATGTCTGAGCTTCCGATTTCTATTGCATGTAATTCGTGTGGGCAATTCTGGTCCAGTTTGGACGCCCACTCAGTTTGTTTTTCGTGCAAAGAATTATGTTATCGGCGTAGTTCTTGCGCCGAATGTGTATCATGGGGTCCGCTGGCTTGGAAGAATTATGCCCAGGCCAGGCGGACTCACTTGTTACAGGCATCTGACGACCCGTCTCTCTCGGAAGTCGACAGACGCCTGTTAGAAATTGCTTTGGTAAATGACATGGAAACTAACGAAGATTTCGTTGGTGTCGGTGTAAATGTTTCTCATGAGCTTACTATTCAAAACTCTTCTGCTTCTGTAAATATTCCACCCAGCGGAACAGTTCTGGATAAATCACAAATTCTAGGCAGCTTAGCTTGTACAGGTGTGGCTATGTCGGGAGTAGCCAAACCGGTTTCTTTGTCTAGTTTAACAAAGACATCTCGACCCAAACCCACCGTGGCTGACCCGTCCATTGTTCTCGTCGGACAAAAGAATGCAGTGGGATCGCCTATTGTTCCGATTTCCCCATTGTCAATTGGTTTAGCACACTCCGTTACCTCTAAACGAAATAAACATCGTAACGTGTCGGTTTCTCCTTTACGGGTTAAATCAAAACACAGGTCTAAAACTAGGGTGGGTCGTTCGGACCTGCCTTTGAGTGTCCAAATTGCTGATTTGGGGTCTTCGACTTATGCGTATGCTGATTCACATCATCGGTACCATGCTTCTACTCGACGCTCACGTACTCCGCAACGTCGTTTACGTTCTCCAGTTCAGTCACAGGTACGTCGTACTCGGTCGCCTGTACGACGATCTCGTTCTCCGGTTCGTAGGTCTCGTCTACCGGGTGATTCTACTACGGCTCGCCGTGTTCGTACTTCAATTCTACATTCTCCTGCGTCGCCACGCCGTCTGCCACGGCTTTCGGTATCGCCTTCTGATAGAGAGCGCCATGTTCATTCATCACGGACTCCGTTCCTTGATCATGCGGTCGTCCACGATTTGCCTCGCCAAAGTCATATCATGCGTCCACCGGTGTCGGTTTCGTCGAGTTCATCTGATGATTCTAATGATTCTGATAATTCCGCCTCTTCAAAAGAAAAGCCGGAACGTGCGCCTAAGATGGAGTGGGCAGATAAAATGGATGCGCTTTTATCTTTGCTACCGGATATGCCGCGTGCTTCTGTTGTTCTCCCATCACGTATTGTAGGCCGATCGGCGGCTTCTTCGGCTTTTATGCCTCCGGCTTCTGCGTCTCGGCCTTCCTGTGCGCCGTCACCAGCTTGGCAGGATGACTTAGTGAAATTTGATCGACAATTAGAGGAAGACAACAAGTTGCGTAAACCTCGTTTTCAATTTCATTATGACATTCATGATAACGTGTTACCTGACAAGCCACCCAAACGAGATCGGGATTTGAGTCTCATTTCTAAGGTGGCTAGGTTGACTCCTTTATCGGTTACTTCCAAAGTTATGGAGAATAATTTGGAAATGTTGCAAGAAACACAACGGGCTTCTTCTACCGCAGATTGGTTTCTGTTAGCGGCTTCTCGTATTGCTTTAGATCCTGCATCAATGCGTGCCGATGGGTCGGCTTATTTATCCCCGGGTCGTGTAGCTTATTTGCGTGGTTTCTTGGACACGCTAGTTCACGCTAACCGACGAGTCATGGAAGCTAGTTCATATTCATATGCTTCACTTGTTCAAGCACAACGGGATTCCTTGCTTAAGGTGGTTAAACCGGATATCCCTTATTCAGTTAAGGATCAACTGCTTCATCAACCATTGGCATCTAAGTACATCTTCAACGGTGCTATTGAATCTGTTATGCCCACGGTGCGGGACGAACGGACATCTCGCCTTATTGCATCCGTAGCTCGTCGTCCGGGTTTTACCGCGGAGCGTAAATCGAGAAGAGGTCGTACGTCTTCTACCACTACCACTCAACACGAAGGAACCTCTCGGAGTAATTTTCGTGGGATTGACAAACTGCCACGAGGCCGGGGTCGCCGTGCCTTTCGTGGGAAAGTTTCCAAACGAGGGGGACATTCCAACAAATGACTATTCTATCCCTGTTCCTGTTCAAACCAAGGTTTTTCAGCTTCCTGCCTTCCGCCCCTTTACTCATCAGGTCGTGGGCGGGCGTCTGCAGGTCTTCTACGAAAATTGGCGGCTCATCACCGACGACGCCTGGGTGATAAGAGTGTTAAAGGAGGGCTTCCTGTTCAATTTCCTATCTCTACCCAAACTCATCGCTTGGCCTCGTCCCTCTCGTCTGCCGGTTCCTGTAGGTCACTTACAGACGCTGCTATCTTCGGTCTCTACGCTCATCGACAAAGGAGCAGTAAGGGAATTACCACGGACCGAAGACAGCCTAGGATTTTACAGCCATGTGTTTCTGGTCCCAAAGAAGGACTCAGACCAGATGCGCATGGTGATCGACCTAAAAGTTTGAACAAACTTCATCTCATCACTCCACCTCATTTCAAGATGCCTTCTGTGTCATCGATTCGGGCCCGCGTACATCTCCAGGATTGGTTGGCCTCAGTCGATCTCCAGGACGCGTATCTTCATATTCCAATTCATCCACGTCATCGCCGTTACCTACGCTTCGTGATCGACGATCGTCGCTTCGAATGGCAGGTTCTTCCTTTCGGTGTCAACATCGCCCCTTGGTTGTTTACCCGGATCACTACACCGGTTATGGCCTTTCTTCACTTACGAGGGATCCAGATCGAGGTCTACATAGACGACATACTCCTGTGGGCAGCGGACGAGTCTCTCCTCAACGCCCAGGTCCGGTTCACACTACTGGTGTTACAACACCTAGGTTTCATCCCTCATCCTCTCAAGTCAGAGTTAGTTCCGGCTCAGGTGCGCCGCTACATTGGAGCGATCTTCGATACTCGGTTACAGCTGGTGTACCCTCCGGAGGATCGTTGGGACAAAATTCAACTGCTGGTTCGAAAGTTTTTGTCATCAACGTCACAGACACGGCAGCAGTGGCAAAGTCTGGTGGGTCTGCTTACTTCCACACAGGGTCTTACGCATTACGGCCGACTACAAGTTCGGCCTCTACAGTATCATCTGTCTCCCTTCCTACAGACTCCTTCCCTAAATCCGGCGGTTCCGGTGTTGACGTCTCTACATCCACATCTGATTTGGTGGCTCTCTCGCCACAACGTCATGCAGGGGGTACCATTCCGTTTTCCGGTTCCGGTTCACCATCTTTACACCGATGCTTCGGAGACCGGCTGGGGAGCCCATCTGGACGACTTGGAAGTGTCCGGCAGATGGTCAACATTGGATGCCAGTCTTCACATCAACCTTTTAGAGATGAAAGCAGTCATCCTGGCAGTTCAACATTGGAGTCAACGTCTCACCAACTCGTCGCTTCTCATCGCGACGGACAACTCCACGGTCATTGCCCACATCAACAAGATGGGTACCACCCGATCCCTTTCAACGTTTCGTCTGGTGTGGGATCTGTACGATTGGGCTCGCCTTCATCATTGTTATATCCATGCTCGCCATGTTCCCGGTCGTCTCAATGTCTTAGCGGACAGCTTGTCCAGGCCAGACACCGTTCTTCAGACAGAGTGGCAGCTCCATCGGGAGGTGTTTCGACAGATTTGCTGCATTTGGGAATCGCCTTTGATCGATCTATTTGCGACGAGGAACAACGCCCAGTTATCCCTGTTCGTCAGTCCGATTCTGGATCCTCGAGCCTTCGCCATCGACGCTCTGTCCATCAACTGGGACAACTTCCTAGCTTATGCCTACCCACCAATGGCCCTGATTCTGGAAGTTCTTCAAAAGATTTCTCGACACGACTGCATCATTCTACTCGTGGTTCCGTGGTGGCCTCGTCGACAGTGGTTCCCGATTCTGGTCCCGCTCCTCACTGCTCCACCACGTTGTCTCCCAGTTTGGCCCAGCCTGTTATGTCAACCGCACGGGATTCTCCATCACAACCCGCGGTGGCTCAACCTACACGTCTGCAGACTATCCAGAATGCACTCTCACTCCAAGGATTTTCAGCAGAGGTTGCACGGACGATGGTTTCAGCCAACCGATCCTCCACATCGCAGCTCTATCAGGCGAAATGGGCCTACTTCGTCTCCTGGTGCCGAGAACGTGATGCCGATCCCGACACTGCCTCTGTTTCCCTAGTAGCTGACTTCCTCCTTCACCTCCACCGTGATAAGAAGTTCCAAATCAGCACCATTGAAGGGTATCGATCTGCTCTGGCTAGGGTGTTACGGCTTACCTCGGGTACTGAAATTAGCCTTAATGAGGATATCTCTGCGCTAATTCGCGCCTTCGCATTACAGTCGCGTCGTACTCGGCAACTGTTACCGAAATGGGATATCGGTGTGGTTCTATGTGCTCTGATTCATCCACCTTTTGAACCCTTAGAATCCGCGTCTATTAAAGCTGTGTCTTATAAGACGGCCTTTTTGGCGGCGTTTGCTTTGGCGTCCAGAGTGTCTGAACTTCATGCTCTTGAGAGATCTTCTATGACCTGGAAAGCGAATTGGTCTTGCATTGCTTTTCGGCCCATTCCTGAATTTATCGCCAAAAATGAGTCTGTTCGTTCAGGTCCGTGTGCTCAACGCTCGTACTCCATTCCTGCGTTATCAGACTTTGTACATGGTCTCGAGGACGATCTGCTACTATGTCCTGTTCGAGCCATCCGCCACTACCTTACTCGTACCGACCCCGTTCGCGGCTCTCGGCGCCTGTTATTTCTGTCCCTTCGCCCAGCTGCAAGGCGTGACATTACAAAAAATACCATTGCTGCCTGGCTAAAGAAAACCATTGAGTGGTCTTATCAACTGGCCATTGACACCCCTCCACTGTTGTCTACTGCTTCTTCACATGAAATCCGAGCCATAGCTACGTCATGGCCTTTATGGAAGAACTTGTCCATCCACGACATTGTCCAGTCTTGTGCCTGGACGGCGAACTCCACGTTCACCAATTTCTATCTGAGAGATATGTCATTCCAATCAGATAGTGTGACCACGCTTGGGCCTTTGGTAGCCGCCCAACACGTGGTCCAGTAAAAATTTTCAAAAAAGGGGGGGGGGGCGGCATTTTGGATCACCACAGCAAATCAGACAACTTGCTGTATCATCTCATCTCATTCTCCCATTCAAACACATACTAGAAGGAAGAAATAAGTCAGATGGCCGGCCGGGGATGCTCATTTCATCAATATGAAGGCCTGACACTATGGTGAGTGTTAAACTTTACCTTAACTGCGGTTTGCTTGTGTCTTTCAGAAACTGACTTTCTTCTAGATGTTCTCAGCTGGGTCCTCTGTGCTTTCAACTCAAAAGACACCTGCTCCAGACCTAGGGTCAACATTAGTGAATGCAAGTACAGAGAGTTGACGAATGTGTAGCAGGACCCAGGGAGCAAGCACGGTCAATTCCAACGCATCGTAATCATCACTCCAAGTATGGTGAGTTGACCTCAAGAGGCTTGCGAACTGAGAGTGGTGTGGACTTGGTACCTTCCAAGTATTGTCAGCGCTTGTCCTCCCCTTACTTACGGTTGGGCCAAGGATATCCCTGTATGCAACGGCTGCGGCTGACGACCCCCCTAGTCATACAGAGTCTACCAAGAGGACCTTGTTGTTGCCTACGGTGCCCCGGGATTCCTGCAACTTGGTGGAAATGTGTACCACATCACGAGCACAGCTACATGGATGGAGACACTCAGATAAGTAAAACTGTATCAATTCCTTCAATTACCCTATGTGTCGGTAGCCAGGGTTAAATTGATGTGTAATAATGTCTCAGATTTATACCCATGTCTGTGTCGTTCCAGCGATTACTATTCTACTATGGGAGTTACCACAAGGCCGAGGTTCCCGCCTCCATATGTTGGTACTGTGGCATAATTGAAACAGGTTACGATTTGGGCTACAAATATTAAACATTTATAAACAATGTTTCTATTTGTTACCAAATCAAACCTGTTTCAATTTAATGGACCCTCCCTCCGTCCCCTCATGCCGGCCTTAAACACTACAGGTCTCGGTAATTATAATGAGAATAGAGGGCGAATATTGCTTGAGCTGAGCATTTATAGTAATCCTGCTGGAATGAGGTGGGAGAGTTCCCCTAGGGGCGGACAACTCACCGCTAGGGGAGCTAACTTTTAGTTTTAAACTTCCGTTTTTCTACGTTGTATCATCTTCCTGACGGAGATTAATGGCATAATTGAAACAGGTTTGATTTGGTAACAAATAGAAACATTGTTTATAAATGTTTAATTTTACTTAACTTGCAAAATGGATGCCTCCTTGATCATATTTGATCGACTGTATCTAGTTTTAAATGCTCGGTTCAAGTAACAGCTTTACTGCCCACATGTGCATGCAGGGTTAGTTTTACAGATATGCATTCTGGAGGATGCTTGTGTTCAGAGATTAACGCATCTGCAATGAGATGTAGCTCAATGATTGTTTCGAGGTCCAAGTTTTAAAGTTAGCGGATTAATTTCAGGTTCGAGCCACAAGTCACAAGCCAGATGAAATATATGGAATCATCGAGCGACTTTCTCCAGGAACGAGAAAAGTTGAGCTCTTCGGACGACCACACAATGTACAGCCTAATTGGTGGGTGCTATATAATTTCTCTCTATGTGTCTAAAAGATATTTTCACCTACATTTACTTTCTCGACTCATGGATTCGTGCAAATTAAATGCACATGAAATTGAATGTTTGTTATCATGACATTTCTATGCTGCAATAAACTGAAGATCCAGAAATCTCGAAAATAACACGTTCTGCAGTTTGAGACTCTATTTAGCATCAATGACATCCAGCAGATCTCATGGATTTTATTAGCTTTGTCCCTCAAATAAATGATTTTCAAGCTGACGAGACATGCCCCCCTCTCACGGGATGTCGGTGTCCCCGGTTTAGCAAATTAAAAAGAAAATTCAGGAAAAATGTAAAAAAAAAAAATCAAGAAAAATATGGGGCTTGAGTATTCCACCTAGGGGTTAAAGTTATGGCACTACCCCTGGGGATTCCATGGGTGCTCCAATGTTAAAATCCTTATGATAGAGTTTTTTGTTTACTTGAAGTTTGCTGCAGTTGTCAGCTGTCAATGGATGATTATGAAACTTGGTAAACATGTTTCTTATGATTAGAGGATGTAACTGTGCTATTTTTGATATAAAATATTAATTTTTGTCCAAATTATGGTAATTGTTGAGTTTTTGTTTAACAAAATTCTAGGCTTCCTACATACATAGAAAGTTTGCT
Source organism: Hanleya hanleyi (assembly GCA_036873755.1). Taxonomy (NCBI): domain Eukaryota; kingdom Metazoa; phylum Mollusca; class Polyplacophora; order Lepidopleurida; family Hanleyidae; genus Hanleya; species Hanleya hanleyi. The sequence continues at coordinate 19,088 of JAVTVY010052256.1, read as the reverse complement.
GCAGTCATGGCAGTTGTCAGCTGTCAATAGACGATTATGATACTTGATACACATGTTTCTTATGATTGGAGGGTACCTTTGTGCTATTTATGAGATAAAATATTAATTTGTGTCCAAATTATGGGGAGGTTTTGGACTTCGTATTAATTTGCCAGTTATAAGGTTTTTTATTAGACAAAAATGTATTGAGAACTTGTCTGAATATGTCCGGTTTCATTTGATGATTATGAAACTTGGTACACATATTTCATATGATTAGAGGATGTGCCTGTGCTATATATGAGATGAAATATAAATTTTTGTTCCAATTTGAGGGTTTCATCTTATAATTTGCCAATGATATGTACATACAGGTCTGTACATGAAAAGTTTGCTGTCTGTCAACTTTCATTGGATGAGTTTGACACTTGACACTTATGTATATTTTTCCTGGAAAGCCAAGACATTATGCTCGATTAAAGTGACCGTAAACCCTCAAGTAAAGTTTCCATCAAATGAAAGACCATTGCCAACAGTGTCGGAAAATATTTATTGTAATTAGAAAGGTGAGTTGTCTCACCTTTATTATGCTATCTAGAAAATTTCTGATTTTAGGGTTGTCCGAAGTACACGTATAAAAATAGTTCCAAACTGTTTATTCTTTCTCCGACCAGAATAGTTATCCTTTAGTGGTTGACAGGCTTTGTAGGCCTATATATAGTCACTTAGCATGTACTTGATCCCTTACCTGTATTAAATAATACTCTGTTAATTGTTTTCCTTCAAGATATCAGATTAATACGCACTAGAGTATGGAAGCCTGCTATGGTCACTCTTCCAAACATTGACCTCAGCTTGGAAAAATGCAGTTCAGGAGGCAACATGTACATGTGTAAATAGCTGCCCTACCATAGCTCTGGGGGCTGTACATGTATCTATGCTGGGTCTAGTTTCTGATCAATGGTCAAGCTAAAACTAGGTCATCACATGGACTGGTGTTTATATAGGTACATGTATGTAGTCAGGGCCTGAATTTTGACGCGAATCCGCGAATCGACTCGCGTAAAGATTCGCCTGCTATGTAAAATAGAGAATCTAAGTTGATTCGCCTTAAGTCCGACTCTAAAAATCTATTTATTACCCCAAAACGGGAAACGTCAGATCAAGAACGAAATTCTCTGGTACTGCTTTCGTTTTCATGCCAAGGGAAATAACTTTGTCTAATTTTTCCATCTGGATATGTGTCTTCGTTAACCATTGGCTATGGGTTACTGTGTTGACCAATCACTGAGCTCCTTAGTCCCGTGTCAACGTTGCGCTTGACAACGGATTTGCACTCCTCTAGTCTTCGTAAAAATGGCGGACGGTGGGCAAAGTCGACAAGGCGACAAATTACGAGCCAAATACAAAGGCAAAATTGTCAACGACGTGCTCAGTTACGGTTTGAGCGGCACAACGTACCTGATGAAGCCGAATTTGGCACATCATGTTGAATCCGACGGGCATACAACGGGCATACAAAGTGCACGGAAATCGAAACTGGCGAACCTGTGAATATTAGAAAAAAAAATCTTACCAGAAACTTTCCGAGGTGCGAGAATTCTGACAAAAAATGCACTGAAGCCTTTACTATGCGCCAGCGTTTATTTACTGTCTGTCCCTGATAATATTAGATCCAAGACGTTTTTAGCGATATTTCGGAGACAATTTATTGTAGAACATTGAAACTTCACACAGTACTGAGTATATAAACTAAAAAATACTAATTTTTCCCCCACATTGGATTGAAATCTGTTAAGAATTTACGAAAATCCCCAATACCTACCATGTTATTTTGACCTGCCAATGTTATAACTTGCAGGCTTGACGTAAAAAAATAACCCACAAATCTCCCATCTAATTTTTGTTTTTTTGGAATTTGTTGAGAACCACTGGAAGAATTTTCTTGATACTTTGCAATAAAATTATTACTTTTTAGTTCTACTGAGTGAAGTTTCAATGCCCTCCGATAACTCGTCTCCGAAATATGGCCGAAAACATCTCGGATATATTGTCTAGGACAGACAGTAAGGCGAAAAGAAAAGCCTTACGACCAATTTGCAGAACAGAGCCACCGTTACTGGATGAGTTACAGGCGTAACTGTGAAACAAAGAAAATAAAGTCTTTCTTTTTTCATGGAAATCATGTTTTTATTTCAGTTAATAGGGATGCAAGACTGTAATCAATACCAAAGATGGGAAGTACTTGATAAAATTTAAACAAATTTAAGGGGAATTTGAAACCCGAAATTTCCAAATCTCGACATGAGAATCTTGATTCTCGCAGATCCTTTATGCGAGAATCAACTTGGATTCTCCTAAAATTTAACGAAATTCAGGCCCTGGTAGTGAAAATAATGAATCAATTGAAGTTAAACTTAGAAATAATATTATCTGACATGTCTGAGAACTGAAATATTCTGAGATGGATGTCTTGCCACTTATTGTTTCATGCATTCATGTGTTCTAATACTTTCATTCAGTGCCAGTACTGGGTGTACATGTATGTATAATAGTATTACCACTACATACGGATCAGCTTGGTATTATGGCCAGTTTTTCATGTGTTTTTTGGGGGCTTTTTCAAACAAATAGATACTATTTTGAATTGAAACTCTGGAAAAGAAATCTGCTACTCAGGAAGTAGCTATTCTTTTGAGTTTTACTATCTCCACTATTGCAGCCAGCCAATCGATAGTCTCTGAAAATGATACTCGGGTATCACAATCAGTTAATCAAAGTACTTAAAGTACTGATGTCGGGTTTACGTGCATTAGAGGGGTATTCACTGTGACGTTTGTGATAAAGTAAATTAGTAATGTAGAAATGCATAGATAATTAGAAGCATAAGCTGTGATAACTTACTTTTTATAGAGTGGCAAATAATATTGAGTTTGCCGATGCAAAGTCTATACTGTTCCAAAGAAACTTCCATTTTGTTATATGCAATGGTTTACTGTGTATGGCTCAAATTATTTCTTTCAGTTCAATACCTATTTTCAACACCTGTTTCAAACTCCTGTTTTCAATACCAGTTTCAACTCCTGTTTTCAACAAAATAATTCAACTCAAGATTGCTTCAGCTCCAAGACTGTTTCACTTTTAACACCCCCAGATATGTCAACTCCACGGTCTTTTATTTCCTGCAAAAAAATCTTCTTCAAGACTGGACGGTCACTGTCGCCGGTCGGTGTAGTGTCACTCGCCACACAGGCAGGTCGTTAATGCACAACTTTGATTATCAGAAAATTACGAATTTGTCTACATTATAGAGAACTAAGTATCTGTGATGAACAATAAACTTAACAACACTCACTGCTCAAAGACGAACTTCCTGATCTGAACAACGATAGATCTGATCAACAGCGGGTGGAAAATGATGCAGGACTGCCTGAGTTTATCCGCGCTTCTACACAATTATCTCATTACCATGTTTCCGTTAGAATGGAGATGGACCGTGGAGAATGACCCTTACCGCCGTAACAAATGATAGCGCATAAAATAGATTGGAAAGGCAAGTCTTAAAAGAAATTGGAAAGATAAAATTTACTGCGATAATGTCCAAATTATCACGTTCAATGCACTTGCTACCGTGCATTGCAAATACGTATGACTGTCAGAATGATATGTTTTTATTAGTGCTGTAAGGGGCATCAAATGAGAACAGTCTCCGGGCAGGAGATCAAAACTACACATGTGCAGAAGAAAAAAGAAAAACTGAAGAGTGATACTAATGTAGGGTTTACCCTTGGTAAACCCAACAAAAACTATTTTTCCTGTTAGCCATAAATTACAAAACACTAATTTACAAATGGAAGTACAGTGCAATAAAATCTAGATTATGCAAAGAGAAGTTCACTTGCAATGGATGTTATCTGTCCCAACCCTCAATCAAGCAACAACTTTTATCTTCTGAACCACCTTTCTATATATGCCCATGGGCCTAGTTTTTTATGATTTTATTACACAGAGTAAACTGCAAATAAAGCATGGTCTTCTATGGTGGTCTGTTGCAATCATATTTAGATCCAGTGACGTCACACTGCCTTAATACATATATTTCAAACTGTGTATGCACTTTCCAATGCTTGATTCAAGCTTAAGTTGTGTATACTTTGAGTTTCAACACAGACTCACTGTTCCAATGTGCATGTTTCACTAAAATCCGGGAAATTAAATGCAAGATTCAAATTGACTTGACAGTTATGAGTTAACATCTCCCCGATTTTCGTGAAACATGCACACTGGAACAGTGAGTCTGTGTTGAAACTCAAAGTATACACACCTTAAGCTTGAATCAAGCATTGGAAAGTGCATACACAGTTTGAAATACATGTATGTATTAAGGCAGTGTGACGTCACTGGACCTAGATATGATCGCAGCAGACCAGCATAGAATACCATGCTTTATTTGCAGTTTACTCTGTGTAATAAAATCATAAAAAAATACAATAAATATTTTCCCACACTGTTTGCGATGGTCTTTCATTTGATGGAAACTTTACTTGAGGGTTTATGATGACTTTAAGGCCATGCTCGTTGTTGTAGAGCCACATGCATTTTTGCTTACTGTGCAAATTGACAATATATAACCTTGTAAAGTTATCAGTTACTCTTCTGATGGAATATTGATATAACAGTAATGTTCCAATATTCCGAGGGTAACTTTGCCATGTTTGCGTTAGAAGATCATCTTATCTTCCCTCTGGTCAACTTTTTGTGGCAATTCCTTTCACTTCATTCTGTGGTCACATCGGCGCCACAACTTATAACTTCTCAGAGTTATTGCTACATGTAGTTGATAACTTGGCTAGGTTATAATTTTTATAACTTCTGTAAAAGTTCATCCTCTGATCATTGGAGACCTTAGCAGCATTCACATCATTATTTAGCATCCCATTCGAATTCCAGTGAAGCATAGTGGATTTCACCTGTCCGTCCCTCCATCCATCCAATCTTAATTTCAGCAGGATTACACAAAAACTAGTTGAGATACATCAATGACATTATCCTCATCTCCTCCCATAGATGAGTTTGAAAACTATGCTGTTTGATTTTCAGCCCGTTGCAGTTTTTCCATTCGGAGGGACGGGTGTTGCAAGCTAGGAGGCATCTGTGTTTTACAAACATGAAATGCTGCATAAATATCTAGTTGATATATATGAAATAGCTACTATTTTCCTGCCTGAATTATCAGATATACATATATCAGGGAGGAGGGAGGGACGGAGGGAATTTGGCTTAATGTCACACTCAAGTTTGTTTCACTCATATGGTAACATTCAGTTTGATTGGTGGAGGAAGCCGGAGTACCCGGAGAGAACTGCCGCCCTTCGGCAAGTAACTGACAAACTTTCACAGGGATGAGAATATTCAGCGGAAACACTGATTTCAGTGGGTTTTTTTATTTATTTTTTATTTCAGGTGTCTGTCTGCTTTCCATTCCAACGTTCAAATTTGGACTTGTCTTCGTATTGGGTGGGGGTGACATTTTTCATTGTTTTTCAGGTCATTTTTCATGTTTTCAGTGGTTTTTACCCCTCAGCCCATAGGGCTGTGGAGTCTTGTCGTTGCCATGTACGTATGTCCGTCCGGACGTCCGTCCGTCAACATTTTCTTGTCCGCTGAATATCTGCAGATCTATGAAGGCGGGCCTGACCAAACTTTGATGAGAGCTTCCTGAATGTTGACTGAAGAAATGATTAGATTTTCAAATGGCTATGATGATTTCGTGAGTTTTAATTATTTTTTTTATTATTTATTGATGGCTCAGCTTTTGCAATGTTATCTATGCCCATCAACCTGTTCTTGTCCGCTGAATATCTGCAGATCTATCAAGTCAGGCCTGACCAAACTTTGGTGAGAGCTTCCTGAATGTTGACGGATGAAGTGATTAGATTTTCAGATGGCTATGATGATTTCATGAATTTTAATTATTTCTTTTATTTTGTTTATTGATGGCTTGGCTTTTTGCACTGTTATCTATGCCCATTGGGAACCCTTGGTTGCATGTTTCATTTTGACTTTTGAAGGTTCCCTGATACAAGAAAGCCTGGGCCATTCAAGATTACCATTGGATGGAACTCCCCAATTCCCATATATTCTGAGAGCTTACATGATGCTACACTTGTTCAACCTATGCACTACCCTTGGGGGAATTTCCCCACCCCTGGGGCACTAAATGTTAAAGTTTTGGACTTTTTCCTATTCACAGCTTCTCAGCCTGCAGTGTACATTGCTTTTTCACACACATGCTGAATCACCTAATTTTTTGTCCTTTTATAGTAATAACTAACAGGTTGGTGACATTATTTTATTTCCCAAGTACAAGAGAAAATAACCGGCGAGGGGGTCCCCGCAGTATCGAACCCCTGTTAGGTTTGAATTTCATGTCGCCTTAAATGAAGGACAACATTTTTCTTCAATTTTGCTGCATCGATTTATCAGAAAGCTTTTGCACAAACCATATTTTATTTCAGAAGTATAATATGAAATAACTGGCAGGGGAATCCCTGCAGTATCGAACCCCTGTTAGTGTGAATTTCGCGTCGCCTTAAATGAAGGACAACATTTTTCTTCAATTTTGCTATTAAATCATTCTACTCCACATCATATGATTTATCTTAAAGCTTTTGCACAAAACATATTTATTTCAGAAGTGTAGTTTGAATTTCGCGTCACCTTAAATGAAGGACAACATTTTTCTTCAATTTTGCTGTTAAATCATTCTATTTTACATCATATGATTTATCCTAAAACTTTTGCATGAACCATATTTGTGTCCACACATTTAACTGGTACAACATAATGCTTCAATTTTTGTCAGCAAACATGTTACTGTACCTTGGAAATTATTTAAAACGAGTGATTAGGAGAGTGTCAATCAGTGTGTTTCTATGCCATTAAACTTATCACACTTGTGCAATGCATAAATTGCCACTGATAAAACTACACTTTCTTACATGCTGTAATCCCAGCACACCACTCACGTGAAAACGAAGTCTTATATCTATCACTTTCATTTTTTGTTTCATTTGAGTTTTGGGTGCCCATACGTTTTTCGGAATGCAGCCCTGATCCTACTTGACTAAAAAAAAAACAGGCTGAGGGGTCCACGCACCTTTTAGGTGCTTGCCTGCAATTCATGTTTTTTTGACTTGAGCAGTTCTAATGCCTGATAAATTACATATTCTAATACTCCTCCTAGAATCTACTGAAATTTGTATATTGAAATGTCCACATTGTGTCTGCTTTCAGGATCACATTAGGGAATCAAGTGGAGGGTGTGAAATTACTCGATCCAGACATCGTGAAATCCTTCAAGGAGCGCTATCCTGACGGCAACTGTCTGGCTCCTCCCAAACATCGGTGATCCGCTGGGGAACTTCTTCAAAAAATCATCTTTACCATCCCAATTCATTTGAATTCAAATTTACAATCTGGATTTTGCTTGAATTCAGCTATACCATCCAAAGTCAATTTGAATACAGTTTTAACATTCATGACATTACAACTTTTATGCAGCTTTATCATAAATTCTACATTACCATTTAATTCAGCTTGAATTGAACTCCACCATCTTGAGTCAAGTTGAAATCTTCTGAATTCCGCTTGAATTCAGGTATACCATCCAAATTCAATTTGAACATCACAACTTGAATGCAGGTCTGCCATCATAATTCACTCAAATTCAATGTTACCATCTCAATTCAGCTTTAATTTCCTTGAATCCACTTGAATTTATCTTTACCATCTTAATACATGTACAACTTAATTCAGTTTTCCCATATGAATCATCTTGAAGGCAACTTTAACTTTTTGTCACAATCCGATTGGACACTTTTGGGCTGCCCAATTCTTCATCCTGCATGCTCAATCACATCATCCTGAGTCCCGGACATTGGCAAATTAATAAATCTCTCACAGTATCTCCTCCACACATAGCGGATCACTTGCGGCCTCATTTTTAAGTACAGTTGATCTAGTTAGAGGGAACTTATCGTATAGGTCCTAAAAATGATGGTTGGTTGGTTGTTTGAAGTTTAACGTCGCACCTAACCGTATTGGTCACACAGCGATGATGACCCAAACAAACATACCCTAGCAATTCCCTAACCCTAAAACTTAACCAAAACTACAAAAAAATTGGAATTTTGAAAATTAGGCTCTACAGACACTGGTGATCACAATGGATCGTCATAGATCCTAATTTGTGAGGTAGATTAAAGTGCCAAACAATCACCAGTGTCTGTAGAGCCTAATTTTCAAAATTCAAAATTCAAAATTTTTTGTAGTTTTGGTTAGGTTTTGCTTAGGGTTAGGGTTTTGCTAGGGTAAGTTTGTTTGGGTCATCGTCGCCATGGGACCAATAAGGTTAGGTGCGACGTTAAACTTCAAACAACCAACCAACCATAATTTTTAAGTACAGTTGATCTAGTTAGGGGGAACTTACCGTATAGGCCCGATATGAACTCTCTTGTTTCACGAGGTAAATTTTATACAATACATGAAATTTTCATGAAAGTTGTGTATATCCTTTTGCTCCAGATTACATGGATGAGCATGCACATTGCAACAATCAAACAGCCCAGATGTGTTTCAATCAAATCCAGCTAAGAATTCTGCTTGGAGTTCCATTTGACAGATCACTGTGGGAGGTTATTGGATTGTATGGTTCTGGGCTCAAGGGAATGGACGAGCACACAGGATGAGTCCATACAGAACTGTACAATCTAATAACTTATTTATTATACATGAAGAATAAATGTAAATAGTTCAACAATACCTGTTTCAGTAGTTTCAATAACATTGAAAGATCAATAGCACTCTGATCAGGCAGCTCCCTGGTGGGGTTGACCTGGGGTGTTTTTGTGCACACCCCAGGTCATGGTAAGCATCGGACAGCTTGTTGTTGTAAGAGGCTACTAACTGAGGCACCCGTGAGGTTCCTGGGTGTGAAAAGGAATAGTACCCCTGGGGTCATGGGTGTGAAAAGCAATAGGATCCTACCTGTGGGGTTCCTGGTTTTGAAAAGAAATAGGACCCAAATGTCGTTATATGATAGAAATATAGTTGAAAGCGACGTTAAATCCTATTCACTCACTCAATCACTGAACATGCAGCTGCTGGTGTTGTTTGGAACCTGTCGTCTGCAAACTTGTAAACTAGAATCCATGGGCTTCAGAAGGTCATTGTAATTGGGGATATGCATTTACGTAATCACAGTGAAAATCCTGCTGGGTACTCCATTGGATGAGAAGAACTCTGCTTCAGACCCAAGAAAAGCATGACCATTCTAGCTAAGAATTCAACCAGCGATTACATGTATGTGGTTGGTGAATTGATAGCACTAATTGGATGCAATATAAACTAGCTCATTACCCTTCATATGTTTTTGTCCTCCGCCACGAAGTGGTAGGAGGACTTGGAAATGCTAGCCGTCCGTCCTTCCGTCCATCCTTCCGTCCCTCCGTCCGTCCTTCCGTCCGTCCCTCCGTCCATCGTACCGTCCTTCCTTCCGTCCGTCCGTCCGTCCCACATCTTGTGAACGCGATATCTTGAGAACAATTCGACCAATCGACTTCAAACTTGAGAAGGTGCTTCATATCACTTAGACGGCCATTGGTATTGATTTTCACTGAGGTACGTAATCCAAGATGGCCGCCATCGGCCATATTGGATTCTGTCCGTCCCAGATCTTGTGAACGCGATATCTCAAGAACAATTCGACCAATCGACTTCAGACTTGAGAAGGTGCTTCACATCAGTTAGACGGCCATTGGTATTGATTTTCACTGAAGTACGTAATCCAAGATGGCCGCCATCGACCATATTGGATTCTGTTCGTCCCACATCTTGTGAACGCGATATCTCAAGAACAATTCCACCAATCAACTTCAAGCTTGAAGGTTCTTCACATCAGTCAGACGGCCATTGGTATTGATTTTCACTGAGGTACGTAATCCAAGATGGCTGCCATTGACCATATTGGATTCCATCCGTCCCAGATCTTGTGAACGCGATATCTCGAGAACAATTCAACCAATTGACTTCAAACTTGGGAAGGTTTTTCACATCAGTTAGGGGGGCTAATACCTATAATATGTTGGGAGGCTGCTGTGAAAAAGCCTACATATAGGGCCTCGCTCAGAGGAGGACCTAAACACAGAGCCTATTCATATTTCATATATCAAAATATTTCTATGTATCTCAGGAATATTTTCAGGCCAAAACATCTGAGCATTGAAAAAAAAATTTGACTCACTGACCTGTATTCAACAACAACAACAACGCTGATATGTGAGCTCGTTTTCCACAAAATACATCAACTTCCGCTGACGGCTCATGTATCCACTACGCAAATGAGATGTTTATATTCACTACGACTCTGTCAAGTATCTCCAGCAGCTTTAAAAAAAGTGGGGATTATATGCCCATCACCAGCTCGTTTTTAGTGTAAGAAGTCGTCTGCTAAAGTGACAGAAATGGCAACTATAAGATACCCTCGTTCCCATGTGCATGATGACGTCACCAATTTACCACTAAATTCCATATTTTATTTCTAAATTCATCCATTCTGATTTTCGATCAACCTTTGTGCTGAAATTATATCAATACAATCTAAAAAAAGCAGCATTTTCAATTTTACATGTCTGTTCTGGGAGGAATCCCACTGTGTGACCCCTACAGCTTTGGGAAACCCCCTCGTTTTTAGTACGAAACAGTGGCATGCCACCTAGACGGCCATTGGTATTGGTTTTCACTGAGGTACATAATCCAAGATGGCTGCCATTGACCATATTGGATTCTGTCCATCCCACATCTTGTGAACTTGATATCTTGAGAACAGTTCGACCAATCGACTTCAAACTTGAGAATGTGCTTCACATCAATTAGACGGCCATTGGTATTGATTTTCACTGAGGTACATAATCCAAGATGGCTGCCATTGACGATATTGGATTCCATCCGTCTCGGATCTTGTGAACGTGATATCTCAACAACAATTTGACCAATCAACTTCAAACTCGAGACGGTGCTTCAGTTACACAGCGATTGGTATTGATTTTCATTGAGGTAGTATGTAATCCAAGGTGGCTGCCATTGACCATCTTGGATTTCACTCACCCGTATTGTACCCATCTGTGTTGTGAACGCGATATCTTGATCTATTCCACTCATCGATTTATAAACCTCACCATCCACAAATCCATATACAACTACAGACTTACATTCCAGTGTTACACTACCCATTACTGCTTTCCAAACCTCAAATTGTCTCAACAATTCCAGATGAACGTCTCTTTCCACATACACATATCAACTTTCCAAGTTATTTTTAAGGAGATATTGGAAGCGTATATGCTGTATGCTCTCAAACAGGCTACTTGGCGGAGGACCTGCTAGCTACTCAGCTTGTTAATTTTGATCAACAAGTCCAAATGCTAGTAGTTTGGATAAAAACAGTTCTTCTCATAAATATGATGTGCACATCTTCAAATTATGCCTAGGCAAGGCTACAAAGTTTCAATACAAGATTGCCGTGGCAAAGTCCAACTCATGGTAATTTGGACGAAATTTTACATTTCATCACATGAATAGGAGATGCATATTTTCAAATTAGTTTAACAAGCCTACAATGTTTGAACGATCTCAGTCAAAAATGTGGGACTGCATGATTTTACAAATTTTCATGTACATTGAAACTAATGGGGAAGAATGGCAAAGTCCAACTCCAGATAAATTTGATAAAAGATACTATTTCATCTCATAAATAGAAGGTGCAAATCTTTGAAACAAAATAAGAAGCCTACAAATAGTCTTGAACATGCAGTTCATTTCGACATTAGTAACAAAGCAACATTGAAATGGCAAAGTCCAACACCTCATAAATGTGACAAAAATTAATAATACATCCCACAAGGCGTATTTTAATAATCCTGAAAGTTTCAAGAAAATCGATGTATTAAAAACTCCAGATCTGGTTGATTACACTTGAGTGTCAATGGTAAACGATAATTAGCAAAAGCAAAGGTCTAAAACCTCATATATTTGATCGTAAACATATGAATCTGTACATTGAACTGTGATATTTCAGTTGAATGAGTAAACTGCATTTCTCTGAAAGCAGGTTGATATCTTTACACAAGAAACGACCAGTTGCAGAAAACATCCGACACCTGCGTTGTAAAACATTCAGAGCATTAACAGCAGATGTACTAGGAGGGACACGGTGGCTAACTTCAATTTTAGTTTTAACTGACCTGGAGATTCCTGTAACAGATTCCTTCATGATTATTTACGCAAAGAGCTGAAATACGCGAACGAGCAATGGCCATTTCGGCCGTTCAGTGACCTACCGGTACTTTTCCACGGAACAGATAATTGTAGACAACGGTGCCACGTAATTAAACTTTAAAGGATGTTAAAAAATATTGTAATTGTAAATTACAGTGCAACTTAATTTACAGTTGATTGCTTGTTAACACAGGCTCACAAAACGAGTTTTTTTTTTAGGGTGGGGGGGCTGGTCTCAGTGGTCTCTGTGGGATTGGTCTCAGGGATTGGTCTCAGTGACAGACTGGTCTGAGTGACGGCGGGAGCACTTCGGGTACTGTTGATATACTGGCACCTTTTCTGCCAGTACATTTAACTGTGAATCTACGGTGTGATTTATAACAGTGTAGCAGACGCAAATCTTCGAACCATATTTAACAACTTTGCAAAGTTTCAGATTCATCCACTCAAAACTCTAGGACAACTTGAGTGCCAATGGTACGTTGTAATTGATGGCGAAAATGGCAAAATTCAAAACGTCATAAATTTGACAAAAATATTCATTTACTCTCACAAATTATCGGGGCACATGTTCGAAGCATGTTTAATAAGCCTGCAAAGTTTCAGGAACATAAGTCAAAACTCCAGCACAAGTGAATTGTCCAGTTGTGACAGGCGGAAGGACAGACTTCCAGCCTACTTCGTATGTGGAGGCATAAGAAAAATCCTCAGTCCTGAAATACACCTATCATATTCGACAAAAGTAAAATGGCAAATTAATTTAAGCATTGTGAAACCAGGAAACGAGAGAAGACCCCGTGAAATTTTGTCAGCTACCATCACCAGTCCACAAACGATACATGGTCCGAAAAATGTACACTTCGCGATAGTCACCAGTAGTATATAAAGAGCAAATTCCTTGGATTGAAGATCCTTAAAAATGAGGGTCCTTGGCAATGACGTCACTTCCGGGTCAAAGGTCACTTCCGGTGAAGTGAACAAGAGTGATCTCCCCCTACATAGAAGACCCCAGTGACTTCCAATGTTAATCTATGCGGAGTGGACAACGTTTGTCCCACTGGGAAACCCATCCATGGTCATTTGTGGTATGGGTTGCGGGATCTTGTTTTTTCGTCTCGCAAAGCCGTTGGTTGAATTTTTTGTGGAAAAGGCGCTGTGCGGATGCGCACTGGGCAAGTAGCACTGGGGTGGACGTTTTGGGGTCTGGGTGGGCCCCTAGTGGTTCGATTGGGTCGAGTGAGGTGTCCTACTAAAGCACTCGTGAGGGAGCATCCTACTGGATGGCTGTGACGTAGAACTGACTCATTCCGCGCATACGCAGTAGAAAAAGTGTATTGGAACTATTCGGCCATATGAGGTATCAGTGTGAAGCATATGTGAGGGAGCATCCGATGGGATGCTTGCGACGTGGAACTGACGTCATTCTGCGGATGCGCAGTAGACAAAGTGTATGGAAATAAACGTTTTGGGGTCGAGCTGAGCCACTATTGCTCCGATTGAGTCGACTCGGGTGTCAATGTGAAGCAGCCATGAGGGAGCATCCGATGGGATGGGTGTGATGTGGAACTGACGCCATTCCGCGCATGCGCAGTAGAAAAAATGTGTTGGAACTATTGGGCCATATGAGGTATCAGTGTGAAGCATATGTGAGGGAGCATCCGATGGGATGGGTGTAACGTGGAACTAATGTCATTCTGCGCATGCGCAGTAGACAGAAGTGTATGGGAATAGACGTTTTGGGGTCGAGCTAGGCCCCTAATGGTCCGATTGAGTCGACTGAGGTGTCAATGTGAAGCAGTCATGAGGAAGCATCCGAAGGAATGGATGTGACGTGAAACTGACGTCATTCTGTGGATGCGTAGTAGACAAAGTGTATGGAAATAGACGTTTTGGGGTCGAGCTGAGCCACTATTGCTCCTATTGAGTCGAGTGAGGTGTCAATGTGAAGCAGCCATGAGGGAGCATCCAATGGGATGGGTGTGATGTGGAACTGACGTCATTCTGCGCACGAGCAGTAGACAAAGTGTATGGAAATAGACGTTTTGGGGTCGAGCTGAGCCACTATTGCTCCGGTTGAGTCGTGTCAGGTGTCAATGTGAAGCAGCCATGAGGGAGCATCCGATGGGATGGGTGTGATGTGGAATTGACGCCATTCTGCACATGCGCAGAAGACAAAGGGTCGTGGGAATTATCAGTGTGAAGCTCTCGTGAGGAACCATCCTACTGGACTAATGTATGGCCCGTTTTCATCATTCTGCGCATGCGTAGTCTGGTCATAGTATAGAAAGCCGGTATTTTGGAGGTTCATTTGATGACGTCATCAATTGGTGTAGTAGCCAAAGTGGGCAGTTTGGGGTGTGAAGGAAGGTGTTTGGGGTAGAGATGGACCATCCGTGAACCGAATGCATCGTGTGAGGTGTCACCTTGTAGCAACGCCTGCCAACGCCAAGCTTAACGCTTCAACGCCCTGGTGAATTAGCCCTGAAACTCTGATTTTTTAGATATTCCATGGAATTGACACTAATTTATCCAACTTCGGTGACGCCCGTCAACTGCTGTCGTTACGCCTTGACATCCTAGCATAAAGCCTTGTCATGATGTAGATCAGTGAGAGAACAACAATAACAACAAGGCTGACAGGTCAATCTATTATCCCCTCCAGTACATCATACCCAAGCTGGGGGAGCCGCGTTGGGTATGTTTACAATACAAGTAAGCTCTTGTCCAATCAGAGGCCGCCATTTGGCGCTGCATTTGTTATATTCGTTCTTGCCCATTAGATGTATTCTCGGCTGCTCTTGTCCAATCAGAAGTCGCCACTTCAGAAAGCTCCATCTTCGGCCATGTCTGCTCTGATCCATTTGTTCTAATCGTCGTCGGGCAGGTCAGGATACCGTTGAGGCAACATGTCCTCAAATAGTTGTTTACGCTTTCTGAGTATCTATCAGTGCATGGGTGAATACATTCATTCTATGGGGTGGTCGGTCAGCTTGGTAACGAAAAACGTGACATTGGTCACCCTCTCTACGACCCATTGGGTGTTGGGGCGTTGTTGATGGGCCCATTCCAAGACATTCAATTGGTCCACTTGGTCCAGCACGCGCTCTAGCGACCCCCGATGCGTGATGTTAAACTGTTGGTGAAATACCCGGATGTTACTGCTCGGGTAAATGTAGCGGACTTGGTCTGTCTCCTTATGCTGCAGCACATAACCAAACGCCAGATTCAACTTTGGTCGTTGAAGATGGCTTCCACGTACTTGAAGAGCCGAGACAAGTCCTCTAAATGGAAATTCTAGATGTCTAGTAGCGGGCGATGACGGTGGAAACATCGTAGGATCATGAACCAATAGTCCCTGTATATGTCACTTATTGGATGGGTGTCCGGTAAAAGATTGCTGGGGGCATCCACTGGATCTTCTTGGAAATGCTCGATGTCATCAGGCGTATGTGGAGCCATATCAACGGGGGCCGGCTAGATATCTAGGCCCTCCTCGACTAGATACAAGCGAACTGGACATGGGCTGGTTTCTCGGCAAGTGTTGGCTGGGTGATGTCTCCGTACGTTTCATCTCCCTGGGCTCCTCTTCAGTGGGAAGTGGTCGCCCATGCCGTGATGACGGACCATGAATCAAACGCTGATGCCGTCTTAACTGATTGGGCCGTTTGAAGAGTCGAGCACATTCATTACATTGGTCCGTCGCGCCCTAGTGGAGTGAGCGTTTGTGGCGCCGTAAAGCATCTTCCTTATTAAAAGACTGTGCGCAGGTTATACAAGTATACCGTGTGCCGTTGTGGATGGAGGACTCGTGCCGTCGCAAATCTTCTGGGCGAGTAAATAGCTTTAGGCAGGTCGAACAATAGAACATGTCAGCTGTGTATCAGAAAATGCTGAACATTCCCACCTACCGCCAATTTTATAAGCCCACAGCCCACAAGAACTCTCCTACATTGTTCTTTCCACCAACCAGCGCATCGCTGTCCTGTACAACCTGAGAGCTTCAAGCGCAGATACACTCGGGTGCGCACTTGTGACATGTCTGGCCCTATACACCATAGAGACAGATGGATTGGAGAAGTAAGCAATCAGTGCCGCCATAAGAGCATTCACGGCGTACACACCATGACATGTAAAAGCTTGTAACAAAATGTAGCACTAAATATGCCTCATTATGCCCATCATAACCAACATTGGTCAGGATGACCGAGTGGTCTAAGGCGCCAGTCTTAAGTGCTGGTCCACATATGTGAGGACGTGGGTTCGAATCCCACTTCTGCCACACACCTTTTTTCGTTATATTTCGCCATGTTGTAAAACCACTGTACAAATATAACACTATATATGAATCATGACCACGATAATCAGCGTTGGTCAGGATGACCAAGTGGTCAACGGCGCCAGTCTCAAGATCTATGAAATTGTTTTCCCCAGGGTATGGGTATACTGGTCTGCACACGCGGGTTTGGGTTCGAGTCCCACTCCTGACACGCACCATTTTACTGGTCATAATAACCAGCCGTGTGAGATGGGCAACGCTCATGGCAGAGTCTGACTATGGTGGTTGTTATTGGAATTACAAGCGTCTAGTCCGTCATTCATAATCCAGCCGTCGTCCATTAGAGAATATCCGCGTCCATAATCCAAAGACCTATTCCATTTCCATATAACAGTATTAGCACCAAATTCAAAAGACAAAAGTATACATAAACATAGGCTTGTTTCCTGCAAGAGAGAAGCGGTCAACAATTTTCAATGATGCCGGCAAGACATCACGATGTTCCAAAATATCAAATCCGTATCGCTGATCAGTATTCTTAATCCATAATATTCGTTATAGAGTCGTCATCTAAAAATGATGTACCTCAGCCACGCTTTGATTGTGACTGTTCATATGAGTACCATGAGGATCTTGAAGTACATGGGTTCATACGGCCCCAGCCCCGGGTTAAGCGGAATTAGGCACAAGTTACGAAACGTAGCGCCATAGATCTTGCACGCTACGTTCGTATTTTGCTATCAGCATGCGATATGTATCGCCAAATTTGAGAAACTTTGAGTGGAGGCGCTTGGTGGAATAGCCCTGTTTTATAATTTTCTGCAACAATGCTTTGTGACGTTGATTAAAATCATCACATTTAACACAGGATCTAGCAAATGCTACTAAGCGAGATATGTATACGCCATATGCAGGTCCAACTGGAATATTACTATCCAGAAAGGGATAGTTTACGATGTCGAAATTGTAATCATCTCTTTTGTCATAAAGTCGACGAGAGAGAATGCCCGCTTCATTTTTATAGAGGTAGAGATCTAAATAAGATGTGCCTGTACAGCATTCTGCACATGTGCAATCGGGTAGTGGTAGTGAAAAAGCGGTTTCGGAGGTATGGGCCGTGTAAGGTGGGCAACGCTTGTGGGGAAGAGTCAGACTGGCTACCTAGTAGTTTGTGTGTGTGTGTGTGTGTGTGTGTGTGTGTGCCGGGATCACTTTCTGTCGGAAAACCTTCTCTCATCACGATAGCATGCTCAGACACATTCAATGCAAGCACAACCAATAGACATAAAGAAAAACAACAAGCATATTGCATATTGGCAATTTTATTATCCCTGATCACAACACACCCAACCTTGGGGAGCCGCTATGGGTATGTTTACATGCTCTTGCCTGTATATCACAAGCACTGTTGTATGCTCTTGTCCACTCTTTTCCATCTGTCTCCATGTTTATTCACAGAATATAAATTGAAATACCAAACCCCATGTTTTTTCAATTCCAAGCACCGTAATATTAGGTACAGGTGTTCACAGAGCAGACATGTTCAACATGTAGACCAATTGCAATATGTTACGGTATCTATCAGTGCATGGGTGACGACATTCAACCGATGGGGTGGTAGATCAGTTTAGCCCCGAAAAACGGGACATTGGTCACCGTCTCCACCTGCCACACTTCGTTGGGGCGTTGTTGACAAGCCCATTCTAAGGGATGCACGGTCTCAAGTTGCGTCAGCATCGTCTCCAGTGAACTCCGATTGATGATGGTCAAGGGCCGGTCGTACAGGTGGTTAGGACTGGAATAGAAATTCCGGAGTTTCTCTTGTCTCTATGGTGTAAAACGTAGCCAAATGCGAGATTTAACTTGAAAGTCGTGGTTTGGTCGTGAAAGATAGCTTCCACGTACTTGGAGAGCTGAGCCAGGTCGATCAGTCGGAAATTGTAGATGTCTAGTAGCGGGCGATGACGGTGGAAACATCGTCGGATCATGGACCAGTGGTGTCGGTGGATGTCACTTACCGCACTGGTATAAGGTAAGAAATCGCTGGGGACATCCACTGGATCTTCCTGAAAATGTTCGATAGTCTTCAGGCGTATGACTCAGAACCATAACACTAGGATCCGGCTGGGTATCCAGCCCCTCCTCGACCGTTGGTATAGGTGGGCTGTGCATGAGCACACCACCAATGACATTAGTCTCCCGAGCGGCTCGTCTTCAGTGGAACCGGCCTTCTTGGACTCCTCTTCAGTGGGCGGTTGTCGCCCGAGCCGTAGTGACTGGCCATGAATCGAGCGTCCATGCTGTGTTAACTGACTAGGTCGTTTGAAGAGTTGACCACAATCGCTACATTGTTCCGTCGCGCCCTCATGGAGTAACCGCTCGTGGCGCCGTAGAACATCCTTCCGATTTAATGACCGTGAGCAGGTTTCACAAGTATACTACAAGGCATTGTGGGCGGAGACCTCGTGGCGTCTTAAATTATTTAGATGAGTAAACG